>CAJHXA020000026.1:0-75642 GCA_905147815.2 Phalera bucephala
AAGCGGCTTAATTAGCCCGATATATTGACATCATTTCCCGACGAATTTTCATATAAAAGTTATAAAATTTTCATACATCACACTTTTTTGGAACTTTAAAAATTCGATTTTTCCAAAATTTTCTATAGACGCATACCTTGTTTCTTATACCGTTGTCTTCGCCTCGACGAGACCTATCTCTGGATACCCCATTTGTGGGGCTAGCGCGAACATCTGCGAAAATCCAAAAACATACCGAGGTATAGTGGTAAGTAAGAAAACAAGGGAAATTTGCAGATTCTATTCGTACCTTAACTCTGGGACCATACAATATATATATTGTTTTAAGCGGCTTAATTAGCCGATATATTGACATCATTTCCCGACGATTTTCATATAAAAGTTATAAAATTTTCATACATCACACTTTTTTGGAACTTTAAAAATTCGATTTTTCCAAAATTTTCTATAGACGCATACCTTGTTTCTTATACCGTTGTCTTCGCCTCGACGAGACCTATCTCTGGATACCCCATTTGTGGGGCTAGCGCGAACATCTGCGAAAATCCAAAAACATACCGAGGTATAGTGGTAAGTAAGAAAACAAGGGAAATTTGCAGATTCTATTCGTACCTTAACTCTGGGACCATACAATATATATATTGTTTTAAGCGGCTTAATTAGCCCGATATATTGACATCATTTCCCGACGAATTTTCATATAAAAGTTATAAAATTTTCATACATCACACTTTTTTGGAACTTTAAAAATTCGATTTTTCCAAAATTTTCTATAGACGCATACCTTGTTTCTTATACCGTTGTCTTCGCCTCGACGAGACCTATCTCTGGATACCCCATTTGTGGGGCTAGCGCGAACATCTGCGAAAATCCAAAAACATACCGAGGTATAGTGGTAAGTAAGAAAACAAGGGAAATTTGCAGATTCTATTCGTACCTTAACTCTGGGACCATACAATATATATATTGTTTTAAGCGGCTTAATTAGCCCGATATATTGACATCATTTCCCGACGAATTTTCATATAAAAGTTATAAAATTTTCATACATCACACTTTTTTGGAACTTTAAAAATTCGATTTTTCCAAATTTTCTATAGACGCATACCTTGTTTCTTATACCGTTGTCTTCGCCTCGACGAGACCTATCTCTGGATACCCCATTTGTGGGGCTAGCGCGAACATCTGCGAAAATCCAAAAACATACCGAGGTATAGTGGTAAGTAAGAAAACAAGGAAATTTGCAGATTCTATTCGTACCTTAACTCTGGGACCATACAATATATATATTGTTTTAAGCGGCTTAATTAGCCCGATATATTGACATCATTTCCCGACGAATTTTCATATAAAAGTTATAAAATTTTCATACATCACACTTTTTTGGAACTTTAAAAATTCGATTTTTCCAAAATTTTCTATAGACGCATACCTTGTTTCTTATACCGTTGTCTTCGCCTCGACGAGACCTATCTCTGGATACCCCATTTGTGGGGCTAGCGCGAACATCTGCGAAAATCCAAAAACATACCGAGGTATAGTGGTAAGTAAGAAAACAAGGGAAATTTTGCAGATTCTATTCGTACCTTAACTCTGGGACCATACAATATATATATTGTTTTAAGCGGCTTAATTAGCCCGATATATTGACATCATTTCCCGACGAATTTTCATATAAAAGTTATAAAATTTTCATACATCACACTTTTTTGGAACTTTAAAAATTCGATTTTTCCAAAATTTTCTATAGACGCATACCTTGTTTCTTATACCGTTGTCTTCGCCTCGACGAGACCTATCTCTGGATACCCCATTTGTGGGGCTAGCGCGAACATCTGCGAAAATCCAAAAACATACCGAGGTATAGTGGTAAGTAAGAAAACAAGGGAAATTTGCAGATTCTATTCGTACCTTAACTCTGGGACCATACAATATATATATTGTTTTAAGCGGCTTAATTAGCCCGATATATTGACATCATTTCCCGACGAATTTTCATATAAAAGTTATAAAATTTTCATACATCACACTTTTTTGGAACTTTAAAAATTCGATTTTTCCAAAATTTTCTATAGACGCATACCTTGTTTCTTATACCGTTGTCTTCGCCTCGACGAGACCTATCTCTGGATACCCCATTTGTGGGGCTAGCGCGAACATCTGCGAAAATCCAAAAACATACCGAGGTATAGTGGTAAGTAAGAAAACAAGGGAAATTTGCAGATTCTATTCGTACCTTAACTCTGGGACCATACAATATATATATTGTTTTAAGCGGCTTAATTAGCCCGATATATTGACATCATTTCCCGACGAATTTTCATATAAAAGTTATAAAATTTTCATACATCACACTTTTTTGGAACTTTAAAAATTCGATTTTTCCAAAATTTTCTATAGACGCATACCTTGTTTCTTATACCGTTGTCTTCGCCTCGACGAGACCTATCTCTGGATACCCCATTTGTGGGGCTAGCGCGAACATCTGCGAAAATCCAAAAACATACCGAGGTATAGTGGTAAGTAAGAAAACAAGGGAAATTTGCAGATTCTATTCGTACCTTAACTCTGGGACCATACAATATATATATTGTTTTAAGCGGCTTAATTAGCCCGATATATTGACATCATTTCCCGACGAATTTTCATATAAAAGTTATAAAATTTTCATACATCACACTTTTTTGGAACTTTAAAAATTCGATTTTTCCAAAATTTTCTATAGACGCATACCTTGTTTCTTATACCGTTGTCTTCGCCTCGACGAGACCTATCTCTGGATACCCCATTTGTGGGGCTAGCGCGAACATCTGCGAAAATCCAAAAACATACCGAGGTATAGTGGTAAGTAAGAAAACAAGGGGAAATTTGCAGATTCTATTCGTACCTTAACTCTGGGACCATACAATATATATATTGTTTTAAGCGGCTTAATTAGCCCGATATATTGACATCATTTCCCGACGAATTTTCATATAAAAGTTATAAAATTTTCATACATCACACTTTTTTGGAACTTTAAAAATTCGATTTTTCCAAAATTTTCTATAGACGCATACCTTGTTTCTTATACCGTTGTCTTCGCCTCGACGAGACCTATCTCTGGATACCCCATTTGTGGGGCTAGCGCGAACATCTGCGAAAATCCAAAAACATACCGAGGTATAGTGGTAAGTAAGAAAACAAGGAAATTTGCAGATTCTATTCGTACCTTAACTCTGGGACCATACAATATATATATTGTTTTAAGCGGCTTAATTAGCCCGATATATTGACATCATTTCCCGACGAATTTTCATATAAAAGTTATAAAATTTTCATACATCACACTTTTTTGGAACTTTAAAAATTCGATTTTTCCAAAATTTTCTATAGACGCATACCTTGTTTCTTATACCGTTGTCTTCGCCTCGACGAGACCTATCTCTGGATACCCCATTTGTGGGGCTAGCGCGAACATCTGCGAAAATCCAAAAACATACCGAGGTATAGTGGTAAGTAAGAAAACAAGGGAAATTTGCAGATTCTATTCGTACCTTAACTCTGGGACCATACAATATATATATTGTTTTAAGCGGCTTAATTAGCCCGATATATTGACATCATTTCCCGACGAATTTTCATATAAAAGTTATAAAATTTTCATACATCACACTTTTTTGGAACTTTAAAAATTCGATTTTTCCAAAATTTTCTATAGACGCATACCTTGTTTCTTATACCGTTGTCTTCGCCTCGACGAGACCTATCTCTGGATACCCCATTTGTGGGGCTAGCGCGAACATCTGCGAAAATCCAAAAACATACCGAGGTATAGTGGTAAGTAAGAAAACAAGGGAAATTTGCAGATTCTATTCGTACCTTAACTCTGGGACCATACAATATATATATTGTTTTAAGCGGCTTAATTAGCCCGATATATTGACATCATTTCCCGACGAATTTTCATATAAAAGTTATAAAATTTTCATACATCACACTTTTTTGGAACTTTAAAAATTCGATTTTTCCAAAATTTTCTATAGACGCATACCTTGTTTCTTATACCGTTGTCTTCGCCTCGACGAGACCTATCTCTGGATACCCCATTTGTGGGGCTAGCGCGAACATCTGCGAAAATCCAAAAACATACCGAGGTATAGTGGTAAGTAAGAAAACAAGGGAAATTTGCAGATTCTATTCGTACCTTAACTCTGGGACCATACAATATATATATTGTTTTAAGCGGCTTAATTAGCCCGATATATTGACATCATTTCCCGACGAATTTTCATATAAAAGTTATAAAATTTTCATACATCACACTTTTTTGGAACTTTAAAAATTCGATTTTTCCAAAATTTTCTATAGACGCATACCTTGTTTCTTATACCGTTGTCTTCGCCTCGACGAGACCTATCTCTGGATACCCCATTTGTGGGGCTAGCGCGAACATCTGCGAAAATCCAAAAACATACCGAGGTATAGTGGTAAGTAAGAAAACAAGGGAAATTTGCAGATTCTATTCGTACCTTAACTCTGGGACCATACAATATATATATTGTTTTAAGCGGCTTAATTAGCCCGATATATTGACATCATTTCCCGACGAATTTTCATATAAAAGTTATAAAATTTTCATACATCACACTTTTTTGGAACTTTAAAAATTCGATTTTTCCAAAATTTTCTATAGACGCATACCTTGTTTCTTATACCGTTGTCTTCGCCTCGACGAGACCTATCTCTGGATACCCCATTTGTGGGGCTAGCGCGAACATCTGCGAAAATCCAAAAACATACCGAGGTATAGTGGTAAGTAAGAAAACAAGGGAAATTTGCAGATTCTATTCGTACCTTAACTCTGGGACCATACAATATATATATTGTTTTAAGCGGCTTAATTAGCCCGATATATTGACATCATTTCCCGACGAATTTTCATATAAAAGTTATAAAATTTTCATACATCACACTTTTTTGGAACTTTAAAAATTCGATTTTTCCAAAATTTTCTATAGACGCATACCTTGTTTCTTATACCGTTGTCTTCGCCTCGACGAGACCTATCTCTGGATACCCCATTTGTGGGGCTAGCGCGAACATCTGCGAAAATCCAAAAACATACCGAGGTATAGTGGTAAGTAAGAAAACAAGGGAAATTTGCAGATTCTATTCGTACCTTAACTCTGGGACCATACAATATATATATTGTTTTAAGCGGCTTAATTAGCCCGATATATTGACATCATTTCCCGACGAATTTTCATATAAAAGTTATAAAATTTTCATACATCACACTTTTTTGGAACTTTAAAAATTCGATTTTTCCAAAATTTTCTATAGACGCATACCTTGTTTCTTATACCGTTGTCTTCGCCTCGACGAGACCTATCTCTGGATACCCCATTTGTGGGGCTAGCGCGAACATCTGCGAAAATCCAAAAACATACCGAGGTATAGTGGTAAGTAAGAAAACAAGGGAAATTTGCAGATTCTATTCGTACCTTAACTCTGGGACCATACAATATATATATTGTTTTAAGCGGCTTAATTAGCCCGATATATTGACATCATTTCCCGACGAATTTTCATATAAAAGTTATAAAATTTTCATACATCACACTTTTTTGGAACTTTAAAAATTCGATTTTTCCAAAATTTTCTATAGACGCATACCTTGTTTCTTATACCGTTGTCTTCGCCTCGACGAGACCTATCTCTGGATACCCCATTTGTGGGGCTAGCGCGAACATCTGCGAAAATCCAAAAACATACCGAGGTATAGTGGTAAGTAAGAAAACAAGGGAAATTTGCAGATTCTATTCGTACCTTAACTCTGGGACCATACAATATATATATTGTTTTAAGCGGCTTAATTAGCCCGATATATTGACATCATTTCCCGACGAATTTTCATATAAAAGTTATAAAATTTTCATACATCACACTTTTTTGGAACTTTAAAAATTCGATTTTTCCAAAATTTTCTATAGACGCATACCTTGTTTCTTATACCGTTGTCTTCGCCTCGACGAGACCTATCTCTGGATACCCCATTTGTGGGGCTAGCGCGAACATCTGCGAAAATCCAAAAACATACCGAGGTATAGTGGTAAGTAAGAAAACAAGGGAAATTTGCAGATTCTATTCGTACCTTAACTCTGGGACCATACAATATATATATTGTTTTAAGCGGCTTAATTAGCCCGATATATTGACATCATTTCCCGACGAATTTTCATATAAAAGTTATAAAATTTTCATACATCACACTTTTTTGGAACTTTAAAAATTCGATTTTTCCAAAATTTTCTATAGACGCATACCTTGTTTCTTATACCGTTGTCTTCGCCTCGACGAGACCTATCTCTGGATACCCCATTTGTGGGGCTAGCGCGAACATCTGCGAAAATCCAAAAACATACCGAGGTATAGTGGTAAGTAAGAAAACAAGGGAAATTTGCAGATTCTATTCGTACCTTAACTCTGGGACCATACAATATATATATTGTTTTAAGCGGCTTAATTAGCCCGATATATTGACATCATTTCCCGACGAATTTTCATATAAAAGTTATAAAATTTTCATACATCACACTTTTTTGGAACTTTAAAAATTCGATTTTTCCAAAATTTTCTATAGACGCATACCTTGTTTCTTATACCGTTGTCTTCGCCTCGACGAGACCTATCTCTGGATACCCCATTTGTGGGGCTAGCGCGAACATCTGCGAAAATCCAAAAACATACCGAGGTATAGTGGTAAGTAAGAAAACAAGGGAAATTTGCAGATTCTATTCGTACCTTAACTCTGGGACCATACAATATATATATTGTTTTAAGCGGCTTAATTAGCCCGATATATTGACATCATTTCCCGACGAATTTTCATATAAAAGTTATAAAATTTTCATACATCACACTTTTTTGGAACTTTAAAAATTCGATTTTTCCAAAATTTTCTATAGACGCATACCTTGTTTCTTATACCGTTGTCTTCGCCTCGACGAGACCTATCTCTGGATACCCCATTTGTGGGGCTAGCGCGAACATCTGCGAAAATCCAAAAACATACCGAGGTATAGTGGTAAGTAAGAAAACAAGGGAAATTTGCAGATTCTATTCGTACCTTAACTCTGGGACCATACAATATATATTGTTTTAAGCGGCTTAATTAGCCCGATATATTGACATCATTTCCCGACGAATTTTCATATAAAAGTTATAAAATTTTCATACATCACACTTTTTTGGAACTTTAAAAATTCGATTTTTCCAAAATTTTCTATAGACGCATACCTTGTTTCTTATACCGTTGTCTTCGCCTCGACGAGACCTATCTCTGGATACCCCATTTGTGGGGCTAGCGCGAACATCTGCGAAAATCCAAAAACATACCGAGGTATAGTGGTAAGTAAGAAAACAAGGGAAATTTGCAGATTCTATTCGTACCTTAACTCTGGGACCATACAATATATATATTGTTTTAAGCGGCTTAATTAGCCCGATATATTGACATCATTTCCCGACGAATTTTCATATAAAAGTTATAAAATTTTCATACATCACACTTTTTTGGAACTTTAAAAATTCGATTTTTCCAAAATTTTCTATAGACGCATACCTTGTTTCTTATACCGTTGTCTTCGCCTCGACGAGACCTATCTCTGGATACCCCATTTGTGGGGCTAGCGCGAACATCTGCGAAAATCCAAAAACATACCGAGGTATAGTGGTAAGTAAGAAAACAAGGGAAATTTGCAGATTCTATTCGTACCTTAACTCTGGGACCATACAATATATATATTGTTTTAAGCGGCTTAATTAGCCCGATATATTGACATCATTTCCCGACGAATTTTCATATAAAAGTTATAAAATTTTCATACATCACACTTTTTTGGAACTTTAAAAATTCGATTTTTCCAAAATTTTCTATAGACGCATACCTTGTTTCTTATACCGTTGTCTTCGCCTCGACGAGACCTATCTCTGGATACCCCATTTGTGGGGCTAGCGCGAACATCTGCGAAAATCCAAAAACATACCGAGGTATAGTGGTAAGTAAGAAAACAAGGGAAATTTGCAGATTCTATTCGTACCTTAACTCTGGGACCATACAATATATATATTGTTTTAAGCGGCTTAATTAGCCCGATATATTGACATCATTTCCCGACGAATTTTCATATAAAAGTTATAAAATTTTCATACATCACACTTTTTTGGAACTTTAAAAATTCGATTTTTCCAAAATTTTCTATAGACGCATACCTTGTTTCTTATACCGTTGTCTTCGCCTCGACGAGACCTATCTCTGGATACCCCATTTGTGGGGCTAGCGCGAACATCTGCGAAAATCCAAAAACATACCGAGGTATAGTGGTAAGTAAGAAAACAAGGGAAATTTGCAGATTCTATTCGTACCTTAACTCTGGGACCATACAATATATATATTGTTTTAAGCGGCTTAATTAGCCCGATATATTGACATCATTTCCCGACGAATTTTCATATAAAAGTTATAAAATTTTCATACATCACACTTTTTTGGAACTTTAAAAATTCGATTTTTCCAAAATTTTCTATAGACGCATACCTTGTTTCTTATACCGTTGTCTTCGCCTCGACGAGACCTATCTCTGGATACCCCATTTGTGGGGCTAGCGCGAACATCTGCGAAAATCCAAAAACATACCGAGGTATAGTGGTAAGTAAGAAAACAAGGGAAATTTGCAGATTCTATTCGTACCTTAACTCTGGGACCATACAATATATATATTGTTTTAAGCGGCTTAATTAGCCCGATATATTGACATCATTTCCCGACGAATTTTCATATAAAAGTTATAAAATTTTCATACATCACACTTTTTTGGAACTTTAAAAATTCGATTTTTCCAAAATTTTCTATAGACGCATACCTTGTTTCTTATACCGTTGTCTTCGCCTCGACGAGACCTATCTCTGGATACCCCATTTGTGGGGCTAGCGCGAACATCTGCGAAAATCCAAAAACATACCGAGGTATAGTGGTAAGTAAGAAAACAAGGGAAATTTGCAGATTCTATTCGTACCTTAACTCTGGGACCATACAATATATATATTGTTTTAAGCGGCTTAATTAGCCCGATATATTGACATCATTTCCCGACGAATTTTCATATAAAAGTTATAAAATTTTCATACATCACACTTTTTTGGAACTTTAAAAATTCGATTTTTCCAAAATTTTCTATAGACGCATACCTTGTTTCTTATACCGTTGTCTTCGCCTCGACGAGACCTATCTCTGGATACCCCATTTGTGGGGCTAGCGCGAACATCTGCGAAAATCCAAAAACATACCGAGGTATAGTGGTAAGTAAGAAAACAAGGGAAATTTGCAGATTCTATTCGTACCTTAACTCTGGGACCATACAATATATATATTGTTTTAAGCGGCTTAATTAGCCCGATATATTGACATCATTTCCCGACGAATTTTCATATAAAAGTTATAAAATTTTCATACATCACACTTTTTTGGAACTTTAAAAATTCGATTTTTCCAAAATTTTCTATAGACGCATACCTTGTTTCTTATACCGTTGTCTTCGCCTCGACGAGACCTATCTCTGGATACCCCATTTGTGGGGCTAGCGCGAACATCTGCGAAAATCCAAAAACATACCGAGGTATAGTGGTAAGTAAGAAAACAAGGGAAATTTGCAGATTCTATTCGTACCTTAACTCTGGGACCATACAATATATATATTGTTTTAAGCGGCTTAATTAGCCCGATATATTGACATCATTTCCCGACGAATTTTCATATAAAAGTTATAAAATTTTCATACATCACACTTTTTTGGAACTTTAAAAATTCGATTTTTCCAAAATTTTCTATAGACGCATACCTTGTTTCTTATACCGTTGTCTTCGCCTCGACGAGACCTATCTCTGGATACCCCATTTGTGGGGCTAGCGCGAACATCTGCGAAAATCCAAAAACATACCGAGGTATAGTGGTAAGTAAGAAAACAAGGGAAATTTGCAGATTCTATTCGTACCTTAACTCTGGGACCATACAATATATATATTGTTTTAAGCGGCTTAATTAGCCCGATATATTGACATCATTTCCCGACGAATTTTCATATAAAAGTTATAAAATTTTCATACATCACACTTTTTTGGAACTTTAAAAATTCGATTTTTCCAAAATTTTCTATAGACGCATACCTTGTTTCTTATACCGTTGTCTTCGCCTCGACGAGACCTATCTCTGGATACCCCATTTGTGGGGCTAGCGCGAACATCTGCGAAAATCCAAAAACATACCGAGGTATAGTGGTAAGTAAGAAAACAAGGGAAATTTGCAGATTCTATTCGTACCTTAACTCTGGGACCATACAATATATATATTGTTTTAAGCGGCTTAATTAGCCCGATATATTGACATCATTTCCCGACGAATTTTCATATAAAAGTTATAAAATTTTCATACATCACACTTTTTTGGAACTTTAAAAATTCGATTTTTCCAAAATTTTCTATAGACGCATACCTTGTTTCTTATACCGTTGTCTTCGCCTCGACGAGACCTATCTCTGGATACCCCATTTGTGGGGCTAGCGCGAACATCTGCGAAAATCCAAAAACATACCGAGGTATAGTGGTAAGTAAGAAAACAAGGGAAATTTGCAGATTCTATTCGTACCTTAACTCTGGGACCATACAATATATATATTGTTTTAAGCGGCTTAATTAGCCCGATATATTGACATCATTTCCCGACGAATTTTCATATAAAAGTTATAAAATTTTCATACATCACACTTTTTTGGAACTTTAAAAATTCGATTTTTCCAAAATTTTCTATAGACGCATACCTTGTTTCTTATACCGTTGTCTTCGCCTCGACGAGACCTATCTCTGGATACCCCATTTGTGGGGCTAGCGCGAACATCTGCGAAAATCCAAAAACATACCGAGGTATAGTGGTAAGTAAGAAAACAAGGGAAATTTGCAGATTCTATTCGTACCTTAACTCTGGGACCATACAATATATATATTGTTTTAAGCGGCTTAATTAGCCCGATATATTGACATCATTTCCCGACGAATTTTCATATAAAAGTTATAAAATTTTCATACATCACACTTTTTTGGAACTTTAAAAATTCGATTTTTCCAAAATTTTCTATAGACGCATACCTTGTTTCTTATACCGTTGTCTTCGCCTCGACGAGACCTATCTCTGGATACCCCATTTGTGGGGCTAGCGCGAACATCTGCGAAAATCCAAAAACATACCGAGGTATAGTGGTAAGTAAGAAAACAAGGGAAATTTGCAGATTCTATTCGTACCTTAACTCTGGGACCATACAATATATATATTGTTTTAAGCGGCTTAATTAGCCCGATATATTGACATCATTTCCCGACGAATTTTCATATAAAAGTTATAAAATTTTCATACATCACACTTTTTTGGAACTTTAAAAATTCGATTTTTCCAAAATTTTCTATAGACGCATACCTTGTTTCTTATACCGTTGTCTTCGCCTCGACGAGACCTATCTCTGGATACCCCATTTGTGGGGCTAGCGCGAACATCTGCGAAAATCCAAAAACATACCGAGGTATAGTGGTAAGTAAGAAAACAAGGGAAATTTGCAGATTCTATTCGTACCTTAACTCTGGGACCATACAATATATATATTGTTTTAAGCGGCTTAATTAGCCCGATATATTGACATCATTTCCCGACGAATTTTCATATAAAAGTTATAAAATTTTCATACATCACACTTTTTTGGAACTTTAAAAATTCGATTTTTCCAAAATTTTCTATAGACGCATACCTTGTTTCTTATACCGTTGTCTTCGCCTCGACGAGACCTATCTCTGGATACCCCATTTGTGGGGCTAGCGCGAACATCTGCGAAAATCCAAAAACATACCGAGGTATAGTGGTAAGTAAGAAAACAAGGGAAATTTGCAGATTCTATTCGTACCTTAACTCTGGGACCATACAATATATATATTGTTTTAAGCGGCTTAATTAGCCCGATATATTGACATCATTTCCCGACGAATTTTCATATAAAAGTTATAAAATTTTCATACATCACACTTTTTTGGAACTTTAAAAATTCGATTTTTCCAAAATTTTCTATAGACGCATACCTTGTTTCTTATACCGTTGTCTTCGCCTCGACGAGACCTATCTCTGGATACCCCATTTGTGGGGCTAGCGCGAACATCTGCGAAAATCCAAAAACATACCGAGGTATAGTGGTAAGTAAGAAAACAAGGGAAATTTGCAGATTCTATTCGTACCTTAACTCTGGGACCATACAATATATATATTGTTTTAAGCGGCTTAATTAGCCCGATATATTGACATCATTTCCCGACGAATTTTCATATAAAAGTTATAAAATTTTCATACATCACACTTTTTTGGAACTTTAAAAATTCGATTTTTCCAAAATTTTCTATAGACGCATACCTTGTTTCTTATACCGTTGTCTTCGCCTCGACGAGACCTATCTCTGGATACCCCATTTGTGGGGCTAGCGCGAACATCTGCGAAAATCCAAAAACATACCGAGGTATAGTGGTAAGTAAGAAAACAAGGGAAATTTGCAGATTCTATTCGTACCTTAACTCTGGGACCATACAATATATATATTGTTTTAAGCGGCTTAATTAGCCCGATATATTGACATCATTTCCCGACGAATTTTCATATAAAAGTTATAAAATTTTCATACATCACACTTTTTTGGAACTTTAAAAATTCGATTTTTCCAAAATTTTCTATAGACGCATACCTTGTTTCTTATACCGTTGTCTTCGCCTCGACGAGACCTATCTCTGGATACCCCATTTGTGGGGCTAGCGCGAACATCTGCGAAAATCCAAAAACATACCGAGGTATAGTGGTAAGTAAGAAAACAAGGGAAATTTGCAGATTCTATTCGTACCTTAACTCTGGGACCATACAATATATATATTGTTTTAAGCGGCTTAATTAGCCCGATATATTGACATCATTTCCCGACGAATTTTCATATAAAAGTTATAAAATTTTCATACATCACACTTTTTTGGAACTTTAAAAATTCGATTTTTCCAAAATTTTCTATAGACGCATACCTTGTTTCTTATACCGTTGTCTTCGCCTCGACGAGACCTATCTCTGGATACCCCATTTGTGGGGCTAGCGCGAACATCTGCGAAAATCCAAAAACATACCGAGGTATAGTGGTAAGTAAGAAAACAAGGGAAATTTGCAGATTCTATTCGTACCTTAACTCTGGGACCATACAATATATATATTGTTTTAAGCGGCTTAATTAGCCCGATATATTGACATCATTTCCCGACGAATTTTCATATAAAAGTTATAAAATTTTCATACATCACACTTTTTTGGAACTTTAAAAATTCGATTTTTCCAAAATTTTCTATAGACGCATACCTTGTTTCTTATACCGTTGTCTTCGCCTCGACGAGACCTATCTCTGGATACCCCATTTGTGGGGCTAGCGCGAACATCTGCGAAAATCCAAAAACATACCGAGGTATAGTGGTAAGTAAGAAAACAAGGGAAATTTGCAGATTCTATTCGTACCTTAACTCTGGGACCATACAATATATATATTGTTTTAAGCGGCTTAATTAGCCCGATATATTGACATCATTTCCCGACGAATTTTCATATAAAAGTTATAAAATTTTCATACATCACACTTTTTTGGAACTTTAAAAATTCGATTTTTCCAAAATTTTCTATAGACGCATACCTTGTTTCTTATACCGTTGTCTTCGCCTCGACGAGACCTATCTCTGGATACCCCATTTGTGGGGCTAGCGCGAACATCTGCGAAAATCCAAAAACATACCGAGGTATAGTGGTAAGTAAGAAAACAAGGGAAATTTGCAGATTCTATTCGTACCTTAACTCTGGGACCATACAATATATATATTGTTTTAAGCGGCTTAATTAGCCCGATATATTGACATCATTTCCCGACGAATTTTCATATAAAAGTTATAAAATTTTCATACATCACACTTTTTTGGAACTTTAAAAATTCGATTTTTCCAAAATTTTCTATAGACGCATACCTTGTTTCTTATACCGTTGTCTTCGCCTCGACGAGACCTATCTCTGGATACCCCATTTGTGGGGCTAGCGCGAACATCTGCGAAAATCCAAAAACATACCGAGGTATAGTGGTAAGTAAGAAAACAAGGGAAATTTGCAGATTCTATTCGTACCTTAACTCTGGGACCATACAATATATATATTGTTTTAAGCGGCTTAATTAGCCCGATATATTGACATCATTTCCCGACGAATTTTCATATAAAAGTTATAAAATTTTCATACATCACACTTTTTTGGAACTTTAAAAATTCGATTTTTCCAAAATTTTCTATAGACGCATACCTTGTTTCTTATACCGTTGTCTTCGCCTCGACGAGACCTATCTCTGGATACCCCATTTGTGGGGCTAGCGCGAACATCTGCGAAAATCCAAAAACATACCGAGGTATAGTGGTAAGTAAGAAAACAAGGGAAATTTGCAGATTCTATTCGTACCTTAACTCTGGGACCATACAATATATATATTGTTTTAAGCGGCTTAATTAGCCCGATATATTGACATCATTTCCCGACGAATTTTCATATAAAAGTTATAAAATTTTCATACATCACACTTTTTTGGAACTTTAAAAATTCGATTTTTCCAAAATTTTCTATAGACGCATACCTTGTTTCTTATACCGTTGTCTTCGCCTCGACGAGACCTATCTCTGGATACCCCATTTGTGGGGCTAGCGCGAACATCTGCGAAAATCCAAAAACATACCGAGGTATAGTGGTAAGTAAGAAAACAAGGGAAATTTGCAGATTCTATTCGTACCTTAACTCTGGGACCATACAATATATATATTGTTTTAAGCGGCTTAATTAGCCCGATATATTGACATCATTTCCCGACGAATTTTCATATAAAAGTTATAAAATTTTCATACATCACACTTTTTTGGAACTTTAAAAATTCGATTTTTCCAAAATTTTCTATAGACGCATACCTTGTTTCTTATACCGTTGTCTTCGCCTCGACGAGACCTATCTCTGGATACCCCATTTGTGGGGCTAGCGCGAACATCTGCGAAAATCCAAAAACATACCGAGGTATAGTGGTAAGTAAGAAAACAAGGGAAATTTGCAGATTCTATTCGTACCTTAACTCTGGGACCATACAATATATATATTGTTTTAAGCGGCTTAATTAGCCCGATATATTGACATCATTTCCCGACGAATTTTCATATAAAAGTTATAAAATTTTCATACATCACACTTTTTTGGAACTTTAAAAATTCGATTTTTCCAAAATTTTCTATAGACGCATACCTTGTTTCTTATACCGTTGTCTTCGCCTCGACGAGACCTATCTCTGGATACCCCATTTGTGGGGCTAGCGCGAACATCTGCGAAAATCCAAAAACATACCGAGGTATAGTGGTAAGTAAGAAAACAAGGGAAATTTGCAGATTCTATTCGTACCTTAACTCTGGGACCATACAATATATATATTGTTTTAAGCGGCTTAATTAGCCCGATATATTGACATCATTTCCCGACGAATTTTCATATAAAAGTTATAAAATTTTCATACATCACACTTTTTTGGAACTTTAAAAATTCGATTTTTCCAAAATTTTCTATAGACGCATACCTTGTTTCTTATACCGTTGTCTTCGCCTCGACGAGACCTATCTCTGGATACCCCATTTGTGGGGCTAGCGCGAACATCTGCGAAAATCCAAAAACATACCGAGGTATAGTGGTAAGTAAGAAAACAAGGGAAATTTGCAGATTCTATTCGTACCTTAACTCTGGGACCATACAATATATATATTGTTTTAAGCGGCTTAATTAGCCCGATATATTGACATCATTTCCCGACGAATTTTCATATAAAAGTTATAAAATTTTCATACATCACACTTTTTTGGAACTTTAAAAATTCGATTTTTCCAAAATTTTCTATAGACGCATACCTTGTTTCTTATACCGTTGTCTTCGCCTCGACGAGACCTATCTCTGGATACCCCATTTGTGGGGCTAGCGCGAACATCTGCGAAAATCCAAAAACATACCGAGGTATAGTGGTAAGTAAGAAAACAAGGGAAATTTGCAGATTCTATTCGTACCTTAACTCTGGGACCATACAATATATATATTGTTTTAAGCGGCTTAATTAGCCCGATATATTGACATCATTTCCCGACGAATTTTCATATAAAAGTTATAAAATTTTCATACATCACACTTTTTTGGAACTTTAAAAATTCGATTTTTCCAAAATTTTCTATAGACGCATACCTTGTTTCTTATACCGTTGTCTTCGCCTCGACGAGACCTATCTCTGGATACCCCATTTGTGGGGCTAGCGCGAACATCTGCGAAAATCCAAAAACATACCGAGGTATAGTGGTAAGTAAGAAAACAAGGGAAATTTGCAGATTCTATTCGTACCTTAACTCTGGGACCATACAATATATATATTGTTTTAAGCGGCTTAATTAGCCCGATATATTGACATCATTTCCCGACGAATTTTCATATAAAAGTTATAAAATTTTCATACATCACACTTTTTTGGAACTTTAAAAATTCGATTTTTCCAAAATTTTCTATAGACGCATACCTTGTTTCTTATACCGTTGTCTTCGCCTCGACGAGACCTATCTCTGGATACCCCATTTGTGGGGCTAGCGCGAACATCTGCGAAAATCCAAAAACATACCGAGGTATAGTGGTAAGTAAGAAAACAAGGGAAATTTGCAGATTCTATTCGTACCTTAACTCTGGGACCATACAATATATATATTGTTTTAAGCGGCTTAATTAGCCCGATATATTGACATCATTTCCCGACGAATTTTCATATAAAAGTTATAAAATTTTCATACATCACACTTTTTTGGAACTTTAAAAATTCGATTTTTCCAAAATTTTCTATAGACGCATACCTTGTTTCTTATACCGTTGTCTTCGCCTCGACGAGACCTATCTCTGGATACCCCATTTGTGGGGCTAGCGCGAACATCTGCGAAAATCCAAAAACATACCGAGGTATAGTGGTAAGTAAGAAAACAAGGGAAATTTGCAGATTCTATTCGTACCTTAACTCTGGGACCATACAATATATATATTGTTTTAAGCGGCTTAATTAGCCCGATATATTGACATCATTTCCCGACGAATTTTCATATAAAAGTTATAAAATTTTCATACATCACACTTTTTTGGAACTTTAAAAATTCGATTTTTCCAAAATTTTCTATAGACGCATACCTTGTTTCTTATACCGTTGTCTTCGCCTCGACGAGACCTATCTCTGGATACCCCATTTGTGGGGCTAGCGCGAACATCTGCGAAAATCCAAAAACATACCGAGGTATAGTGGTAAGTAAGAAAACAAGGGAAATTTGCAGATTCTATTCGTACCTTAACTCTGGGACCATACAATATATATATTGTTTTAAGCGGCTTAATTAGCCCGATATATTGACATCATTTCCCGACGAATTTTCATATAAAAGTTATAAAATTTTCATACATCACACTTTTTTGGAACTTTAAAAATTCGATTTTTCCAAAATTTTCTATAGACGCATACCTTGTTTCTTATACCGTTGTCTTCGCCTCGACGAGACCTATCTCTGGATACCCCATTTGTGGGGCTAGCGCGAACATCTGCGAAAATCCAAAAACATACCGAGGTATAGTGGTAAGTAAGAAAACAAGGGAAATTTGCAGATTCTATTCGTACCTTAACTCTGGGACCATACAATATATATATTGTTTTAAGCGGCTTAATTAGCCCGATATATTGACATCATTTCCCGACGAATTTTCATATAAAAGTTATAAAATTTTCATACATCACACTTTTTTGGAACTTTAAAAATTCGATTTTTCCAAAATTTTCTATAGACGCATACCTTGTTTCTTATACCGTTGTCTTCGCCTCGACGAGACCTATCTCTGGATACCCCATTTGTGGGGCTAGCGCGAACATCTGCGAAAATCCAAAAACATACCGAGGTATAGTGGTAAGTAAGAAAACAAGGGAAATTTGCAGATTCTATTCGTACCTTAACTCTGGGACCATACAATATATATATTGTTTTAAGCGGCTTAATTAGCCCGATATATTGACATCATTTCCCGACGAATTTTCATATAAAAGTTATAAAATTTTCATACATCACACTTTTTTGGAACTTTAAAAATTCGATTTTTCCAAAATTTTCTATAGACGCATACCTTGTTTCTTATACCGTTGTCTTCGCCTCGACGAGACCTATCTCTGGATACCCCATTTGTGGGGCTAGCGCGAACATCTGCGAAAATCCAAAAACATACCGAGGTATAGTGGTAAGTAAGAAAACAAGGGAAATTTGCAGATTCTATTCGTACCTTAACTCTGGGACCATACAATATATATATTGTTTTAAGCGGCTTAATTAGCCCGATATATTGACATCATTTCCCGACGAATTTTCATATAAAAGTTATAAAATTTTCATACATCACACTTTTTTGGAACTTTAAAAATTCGATTTTTCCAAAATTTTCTATAGACGCATACCTTGTTTCTTATACCGTTGTCTTCGCCTCGACGAGACCTATCTCTGGATACCCCATTTGTGGGGCTAGCGCGAACATCTGCGAAAATCCAAAAACATACCGAGGTATAGTGGTAAGTAAGAAAACAAGGGAAATTTGCAGATTCTATTCGTACCTTAACTCTGGGACCATACAATATATATATTGTTTTAAGCGGCTTAATTAGCCCGATATATTGACATCATTTCCCGACGAATTTTCATATAAAAGTTATAAAATTTTCATACATCACACTTTTTTGGAACTTTAAAAATTCGATTTTTCCAAAATTTTCTATAGACGCATACCTTGTTTCTTATACCGTTGTCTTCGCCTCGACGAGACCTATCTCTGGATACCCCATTTGTGGGGCTAGCGCGAACATCTGCGAAAATCCAAAAACATACCGAGGTATAGTGGTAAGTAAGAAAACAAGGGAAATTTGCAGATTCTATTCGTACCTTAACTCTGGGACCATACAATATATATATTGTTTTAAGCGGCTTAATTAGCCCGATATATTGACATCATTTCCCGACGAATTTTCATATAAAAGTTATAAAATTTTCATACATCACACTTTTTTGGAACTTTAAAAATTCGATTTTTCCAAAATTTTCTATAGACGCATACCTTGTTTCTTATACCGTTGTCTTCGCCTCGACGAGACCTATCTCTGGATACCCCATTTGTGGGGCTAGCGCGAACATCTGCGAAAATCCAAAAACATACCGAGGTATAGTGGTAAGTAAGAAAACAAGGGAAATTTGCAGATTCTATTCGTACCTTAACTCTGGGACCATACAATATATATATTGTTTTAAGCGGCTTAATTAGCCCGATATATTGACATCATTTCCCGACGAATTTTCATATAAAAGTTATAAAATTTTCATACATCACACTTTTTTGGAACTTTAAAAATTCGATTTTTCCAAAATTTTCTATAGACGCATACCTTGTTTCTTATACCGTTGTCTTCGCCTCGACGAGACCTATCTCTGGATACCCCATTTGTGGGGCTAGCGCGAACATCTGCGAAAATCCAAAAACATACCGAGGTATAGTGGTAAGTAAGAAAACAAGGGAAATTTGCAGATTCTATTCGTACCTTAACTCTGGGACCATACAATATATATATTGTTTTAAGCGGCTTAATTAGCCCGATATATTGACATCATTTCCCGACGAATTTTCATATAAAAGTTATAAAATTTTCATACATCACACTTTTTTGGAACTTTAAAAATTCGATTTTTCCAAAATTTTCTATAGACGCATACCTTGTTTCTTATACCGTTGTCTTCGCCTCGACGAGACCTATCTCTGGATACCCCATTTGTGGGGCTAGCGCGAACATCTGCGAAAATCCAAAAACATACCGAGGTATAGTGGTAAGTAAGAAAACAAGGGAAATTTGCAGATTCTATTCGTACCTTAACTCTGGGACCATACAATATATATATTGTTTTAAGCGGCTTAATTAGCCCGATATATTGACATCATTTCCCGACGAATTTTCATATAAAAGTTATAAAATTTTCATACATCACACTTTTTTGGAACTTTAAAAATTCGATTTTTCCAAAATTTTCTATAGACGCATACCTTGTTTCTTATACCGTTGTCTTCGCCTCGACGAGACCTATCTCTGGATACCCCATTTGTGGGGCTAGCGCGAACATCTGCGAAAATCCAAAAACATACCGAGGTATAGTGGTAAGTAAGAAAACAAGGGAAATTTGCAGATTCTATTCGTACCTTAACTCTGGGACCATACAATATATATATTGTTTTAAGCGGCTTAATTAGCCCGATATATTGACATCATTTCCCGACGAATTTTCATATAAAAGTTATAAAATTTTCATACATCACACTTTTTTGGAACTTTAAAAATTCGATTTTTCCAAAATTTTCTATAGACGCATACCTTGTTTCTTATACCGTTGTCTTCGCCTCGACGAGACCTATCTCTGGATACCCCATTTGTGGGGCTAGCGCGAACATCTGCGAAAATCCAAAAACATACCGAGGTATAGTGGTAAGTAAGAAAACAAGGGAAATTTGCAGATTCTATTCGTACCTTAACTCTGGGACCATACAATATATATATTGTTTTAAGCGGCTTAATTAGCCCGATATATTGACATCATTTCCCGACGAATTTTCATATAAAAGTTATAAAATTTTCATACATCACACTTTTTTGGAACTTTAAAAATTCGATTTTTCCAAAATTTTCTATAGACGCATACCTTGTTTCTTATACCGTTGTCTTCGCCTCGACGAGACCTATCTCTGGATACCCCATTTGTGGGGCTAGCGCGAACATCTGCGAAAATCCAAAAACATACCGAGGTATAGTGGTAAGTAAGAAAACAAGGGAAATTTGCAGATTCTATTCGTACCTTAACTCTGGGACCATACAATATATATATTGTTTTAAGCGGCTTAATTAGCCCGATATATTGACATCATTTCCCGACGAATTTTCATATAAAAGTTATAAAATTTTCATACATCACACTTTTTTGGAACTTTAAAAATTCGATTTTTCCAAAATTTTCTATAGACGCATACCTTGTTTCTTATACCGTTGTCTTCGCCTCGACGAGACCTATCTCTGGATACCCCATTTGTGGGGCTAGCGCGAACATCTGCGAAAATCCAAAAACATACCGAGGTATAGTGGTAAGTAAGAAAACAAGGGAAATTTGCAGATTCTATTCGTACCTTAACTCTGGGACCATACAATATATATATTGTTTTAAGCGGCTTAATTAGCCCGATATATTGACATCATTTCCCGACGAATTTTCATATAAAAGTTATAAAATTTTCATACATCACACTTTTTTGGAACTTTAAAAATTCGATTTTTCCAAAATTTTCTATAGACGCATACCTTGTTTCTTATACCGTTGTCTTCGCCTCGACGAGACCTATCTCTGGATACCCCATTTGTGGGGCTAGCGCGAACATCTGCGAAAATCCAAAAACATACCGAGGTATAGTGGTAAGTAAGAAAACAAGGGAAATTTGCAGATTCTATTCGTACCTTAACTCTGGGACCATACAATATATATATTGTTTTAAGCGGCTTAATTAGCCCGATATATTGACATCATTTCCCGACGAATTTTCATATAAAAGTTATAAAATTTTCATACATCACACTTTTTTGGAACTTTAAAAATTCGATTTTTCCAAAATTTTCTATAGACGCATACCTTGTTTCTTATACCGTTGTCTTCGCCTCGACGAGACCTATCTCTGGATACCCCATTTGTGGGGCTAGCGCGAACATCTGCGAAAATCCAAAAACATACCGAGGTATAGTGGTAAGTAAGAAAACAAGGGAAATTTGCAGATTCTATTCGTACCTTAACTCTGGGACCATACAATATATATTGTTTTAAGCGGCTTAATTAGCCCGATATATTGACATCATTTCCCGACGAATTTTCATATAAAAGTTATAAAATTTTCATACATCACACTTTTTTGGAACTTTAAAAATTCGATTTTTCCAAAATTTTCTATAGACGCATACCTTGTTTCTTATACCGTTGTCTTCGCCTCGACGAGACCTATCTCTGGATACCCCATTTGTGGGGCTAGCGCGAACATCTGCGAAAATCCAAAAACATACCGAGGTATAGTGGTAAGTAAGAAAACAAGGGAAATTTGCAGATTCTATTCGTACCTTAACTCTGGGACCATACAATATATATATTGTTTTAAGCGGCTTAATTAGCCCGATATATTGACATCATTTCCCGACGAATTTTCATATAAAAGTTATAAAATTTTCATACATCACACTTTTTTGGAACTTTAAAAATTCGATTTTTCCAAAATTTTCTATAGACGCATACCTTGTTTCTTATACCGTTGTCTTCGCCTCGACGAGACCTATCTCTGGATACCCCATTTGTGGGGCTAGCGCGAACATCTGCGAAAATCCAAAAACATACCGAGGTATAGTGGTAAGTAAGAAAACAAGGGAAATTTGCAGATTCTATTCGTACCTTAACTCTGGGACCATACAATATATATATTGTTTTAAGCGGCTTAATTAGCCCGATATATTGACATCATTTCCCGACGAATTTTCATATAAAAGTTATAAAATTTTCATACATCACACTTTTTTGGAACTTTAAAAATTCGATTTTTCCAAAATTTTCTATAGACGCATACCTTGTTTCTTATACCGTTGTCTTCGCCTCGACGAGACCTATCTCTGGATACCCCATTTGTGGGGCTAGCGCGAACATCTGCGAAAATCCAAAAACATACCGAGGTATAGTGGTAAGTAAGAAAACAAGGGAAATTTGCAGATTCTATTCGTACCTTAACTCTGGGACCATACAATATATATATTGTTTTAAGCGGCTTAATTAGCCCGATATATTGACATCATTTCCCGACGAATTTTCATATAAAAGTTATAAAATTTTCATACATCACACTTTTTTGGAACTTTAAAAATTCGATTTTTCCAAAATTTTCTATAGACGCATACCTTGTTTCTTATACCGTTGTCTTCGCCTCGACGAGACCTATCTCTGGATACCCCATTTGTGGGGCTAGCGCGAACATCTGCGAAAATCCAAAAACATACCGAGGTATAGTGGTAAGTAAGAAAACAAGGGAAATTTGCAGATTCTATTCGTACCTTAACTCTGGGACCATACAATATATATATTGTTTTAAGCGGCTTAATTAGCCCGATATATTGACATCATTTCCCGACGAATTTTCATATAAAAGTTATAAAATTTTCATACATCACACTTTTTTGGAACTTTAAAAATTCGATTTTTCCAAAATTTTCTATAGACGCATACCTTGTTTCTTATACCGTTGTCTTCGCCTCGACGAGACCTATCTCTGGATACCCCATTTGTGGGGCTAGCGCGAACATCTGCGAAAATCCAAAAACATACCGAGGTATAGTGGTAAGTAAGAAAACAAGGGAAATTTGCAGATTCTATTCGTACCTTAACTCTGGGACCATACAATATATATATTGTTTTAAGCGGCTTAATTAGCCCGATATATTGACATCATTTCCCGACGAATTTTCATATAAAAGTTATAAAATTTTCATACATCACACTTTTTTGGAACTTTAAAAATTCGATTTTTCCAAAATTTTCTATAGACGCATACCTTGTTTCTTATACCGTTGTCTTCGCCTCGACGAGACCTATCTCTGGATACCCCATTTGTGGGGCTAGCGCGAACATCTGCGAAAATCCAAAAACATACCGAGGTATAGTGGTAAGTAAGAAAACAAGGGAAATTTGCAGATTCTATTCGTACCTTAACTCTGGGACCATACAATATATATATTGTTTTAAGCGGCTTAATTAGCCCGATATATTGACATCATTTCCCGACGAATTTTCATATAAAAGTTATAAAATTTTCATACATCACACTTTTTTGGAACTTTAAAAATTCGATTTTTCCAAAATTTTCTATAGACGCATACCTTGTTTCTTATACCGTTGTCTTCGCCTCGACGAGACCTATCTCTGGATACCCCATTTGTGGGGCTAGCGCGAACATCTGCGAAAATCCAAAAACATACCGAGGTATAGTGGTAAGTAAGAAAACAAGGGAAATTTGCAGATTCTATTCGTACCTTAACTCTGGGACCATACAATATATATATTGTTTTAAGCGGCTTAATTAGCCCGATATATTGACATCATTTCCCGACGAATTTTCATATAAAAGTTATAAAATTTTCATACATCACACTTTTTTGGAACTTTAAAAATTCGATTTTTCCAAAATTTTCTATAGACGCATACCTTGTTTCTTATACCGTTGTCTTCGCCTCGACGAGACCTATCTCTGGATACCCCATTTGTGGGGCTAGCGCGAACATCTGCGAAAATCCAAAAACATACCGAGGTATAGTGGTAAGTAAGAAAACAAGGGAAATTTGCAGATTCTATTCGTACCTTAACTCTGGGACCATACAATATATATATTGTTTTAAGCGGCTTAATTAGCCCGATATATTGACATCATTTCCCGACGAATTTTCATATAAAAGTTATAAAATTTTCATACATCACACTTTTTTGGAACTTTAAAAATTCGATTTTTCCAAAATTTTCTATAGACGCATACCTTGTTTCTTATACCGTTGTCTTCGCCTCGACGAGACCTATCTCTGGATACCCCATTTGTGGGGCTAGCGCGAACATCTGCGAAAATCCAAAAACATACCGAGGTATAGTGGTAAGTAAGAAAACAAGGGAAATTTGCAGATTCTATTCGTACCTTAACTCTGGGACCATACAATATATATATTGTTTTAAGCGGCTTAATTAGCCCGATATATTGACATCATTTCCCGACGAATTTTCATATAAAAGTTATAAAATTTTCATACATCACACTTTTTTGGAACTTTAAAAATTCGATTTTTCCAAAATTTTCTATAGACGCATACCTTGTTTCTTATACCGTTGTCTTCGCCTCGACGAGACCTATCTCTGGATACCCCATTTGTGGGGCTAGCGCGAACATCTGCGAAAATCCAAAAACATACCGAGGTATAGTGGTAAGTAAGAAAACAAGGGAAATTTGCAGATTCTATTCGTACCTTAACTCTGGGACCATACAATATATATATTGTTTTAAGCGGCTTAATTAGCCCGATATATTGACATCATTTCCCGACGAATTTTCATATAAAAGTTATAAAATTTTCATACATCACACTTTTTTGGAACTTTAAAAATTCGATTTTTCCAAAATTTTCTATAGACGCATACCTTGTTTCTTATACCGTTGTCTTCGCCTCGACGAGACCTATCTCTGGATACCCCATTTGTGGGGCTAGCGCGAACATCTGCGAAAATCCAAAAACATACCGAGGTATAGTGGTAAGTAAGAAAACAAGGGAAATTTGCAGATTCTATTCGTACCTTAACTCTGGGACCATACAATATATATATTGTTTTAAGCGGCTTAATTAGCCCGATATATTGACATCATTTCCCGACGAATTTTCATATAAAAGTTATAAAATTTTCATACATCACACTTTTTTGGAACTTTAAAAATTCGATTTTTCCAAAATTTTCTATAGACGCATACCTTGTTTCTTATACCGTTGTCTTCGCCTCGACGAGACCTATCTCTGGATACCCCATTTGTGGGGCTAGCGCGAACATCTGCGAAAATCCAAAAACATACCGAGGTATAGTGGTAAGTAAGAAAACAAGGGAAATTTGCAGATTCTATTCGTACCTTAACTCTGGGACCATACAATATATATATTGTTTTAAGCGGCTTAATTAGCCCGATATATTGACATCATTTCCCGACGAATTTTCATATAAAAGTTATAAAATTTTCATACATCACACTTTTTTGGAACTTTAAAAATTCGATTTTTCCAAAATTTTCTATAGACGCATACCTTGTTTCTTATACCGTTGTCTTCGCCTCGACGAGACCTATCTCTGGATACCCCATTTGTGGGGCTAGCGCGAACATCTGCGAAAATCCAAAAACATACCGAGGTATAGTGGTAAGTAAGAAAACAAGGGAAATTTGCAGATTCTATTCGTACCTTAACTCTGGGACCATACAATATATATATTGTTTTAAGCGGCTTAATTAGCCCGATATATTGACATCATTTCCCGACGAATTTTCATATAAAAGTTATAAAATTTTCATACATCACACTTTTTTGGAACTTTAAAAATTCGATTTTTCCAAAATTTTCTATAGACGCATACCTTGTTTCTTATACCGTTGTCTTCGCCTCGACGAGACCTATCTCTGGATACCCCATTTGTGGGGCTAGCGCGAACATCTGCGAAAATCCAAAAACATACCGAGGTATAGTGGTAAGTAAGAAAACAAGGGAAATTTGCAGATTCTATTCGTACCTTAACTCTGGGACCATACAATATATATATTGTTTTAAGCGGCTTAATTAGCCCGATATATTGACATCATTTCCCGACGAATTTTCATATAAAAGTTATAAAATTTTCATACATCACACTTTTTTGGAACTTTAAAAATTCGATTTTTCCAAAATTTTCTATAGACGCATACCTTGTTTCTTATACCGTTGTCTTCGCCTCGACGAGACCTATCTCTGGATACCCCATTTGTGGGGCTAGCGCGAACATCTGCGAAAATCCAAAAACATACCGAGGTATAGTGGTAAGTAAGAAAACAAGGGAAATTTGCAGATTCTATTCGTACCTTAACTCTGGGACCATACAATATATATATTGTTTTAAGCGGCTTAATTAGCCCGATATATTGACATCATTTCCCGACGAATTTTCATATAAAAGTTATAAAATTTTCATACATCACACTTTTTTGGAACTTTAAAAATTCGATTTTTCCAAAATTTTCTATAGACGCATACCTTGTTTCTTATACCGTTGTCTTCGCCTCGACGAGACCTATCTCTGGATACCCCATTTGTGGGGCTAGCGCGAACATCTGCGAAAATCCAAAAACATACCGAGGTATAGTGGTAAGTAAGAAAACAAGGGAAATTTGCAGATTCTATTCGTACCTTAACTCTGGGACCATACAATATATATATTGTTTTAAGCGGCTTAATTAGCCCGATATATTGACATCATTTCCCGACGAATTTTCATATAAAAGTTATAAAATTTTCATACATCACACTTTTTTGGAACTTTAAAAATTCGATTTTTCCAAAATTTTCTATAGACGCATACCTTGTTTCTTATACCGTTGTCTTCGCCTCGACGAGACCTATCTCTGGATACCCCATTTGTGGGGCTAGCGCGAACATCTGCGAAAATCCAAAAACATACCGAGGTATAGTGGTAAGTAAGAAAACAAGGGAAATTTGCAGATTCTATTCGTACCTTAACTCTGGGACCATACAATATATATATTGTTTTAAGCGGCTTAATTAGCCCGATATATTGACATCATTTCCCGACGAATTTTCATATAAAAGTTATAAAATTTTCATACATCACACTTTTTTGGAACTTTAAAAATTCGATTTTTCCAAAATTTTCTATAGACGCATACCTTGTTTCTTATACCGTTGTCTTCGCCTCGACGAGACCTATCTCTGGATACCCCATTTGTGGGGCTAGCGCGAACATCTGCGAAAATCCAAAAACATACCGAGGTATAGTGGTAAGTAAGAAAACAAGGGAAATTTGCAGATTCTATTCGTACCTTAACTCTGGGACCATACAATATATATATTGTTTTAAGCGGCTTAATTAGCCCGATATATTGACATCATTTCCCGACGAATTTTCATATAAAAGTTATAAAATTTTCATACATCACACTTTTTTGGAACTTTAAAAATTCGATTTTTCCAAAATTTTCTATAGACGCATACCTTGTTTCTTATACCGTTGTCTTCGCCTCGACGAGACCTATCTCTGGATACCCCATTTGTGGGGCTAGCGCGAACATCTGCGAAAATCCAAAAACATACCGAGGTATAGTGGTAAGTAAGAAAACAAGGGAAATTTGCAGATTCTATTCGTACCTTAACTCTGGGACCATACAATATATATATTGTTTTAAGCGGCTTAATTAGCCCGATATATTGACATCATTTCCCGACGAATTTTCATATAAAAGTTATAAAATTTTCATACATCACACTTTTTTGGAACTTTAAAAATTCGATTTTTCCAAAATTTTCTATAGACGCATACCTTGTTTCTTATACCGTTGTCTTCGCCTCGACGAGACCTATCTCTGGATACCCCATTTGTGGGGCTAGCGCGAACATCTGCGAAAATCCAAAAACATACCGAGGTATAGTGGTAAGTAAGAAAACAAGGGAAATTTGCAGATTCTATTCGTACCTTAACTCTGGGACCATACAATATATATATTGTTTTAAGCGGCTTAATTAGCCCGATATATTGACATCATTTCCCGACGAATTTTCATATAAAAGTTATAAAATTTTCATACATCACACTTTTTTGGAACTTTAAAAATTCGATTTTTCCAAAATTTTCTATAGACGCATACCTTGTTTCTTATACCGTTGTCTTCGCCTCGACGAGACCTATCTCTGGATACCCCATTTGTGGGGCTAGCGCGAACATCTGCGAAAATCCAAAAACATACCGAGGTATAGTGGTAAGTAAGAAAACAAGGGAAATTTGCAGATTCTATTCGTACCTTAACTCTGGGACCATACAATATATATATTGTTTTAAGCGGCTTAATTAGCCCGATATATTGACATCATTTCCCGACGAATTTTCATATAAAAGTTATAAAATTTTCATACATCACACTTTTTTGGAACTTTAAAAATTCGATTTTTCCAAAATTTTCTATAGACGCATACCTTGTTTCTTATACCGTTGTCTTCGCCTCGACGAGACCTATCTCTGGATACCCCATTTGTGGGGCTAGCGCGAACATCTGCGAAAATCCAAAAACATACCGAGGTATAGTGGTAAGTAAGAAAACAAGGGAAATTTGCAGATTCTATTCGTACCTTAACTCTGGGACCATACAATATATATATTGTTTTAAGCGGCTTAATTAGCCCGATATATTGACATCATTTCCCGACGAATTTTCATATAAAAGTTATAAAATTTTCATACATCACACTTTTTTGGAACTTTAAAAATTCGATTTTTCCAAAATTTTCTATAGACGCATACCTTGTTTCTTATACCGTTGTCTTCGCCTCGACGAGACCTATCTCTGGATACCCCATTTGTGGGGCTAGCGCGAACATCTGCGAAAATCCAAAAACATACCGAGGTATAGTGGTAAGTAAGAAAACAAGGGAAATTTGCAGATTCTATTCGTACCTTAACTCTGGGACCATACAATATATATATTGTTTTAAGCGGCTTAATTAGCCCGATATATTGACATCATTTCCCGACGAATTTTCATATAAAAGTTATAAAATTTTCATACATCACACTTTTTTGGAACTTTAAAAATTCGATTTTTCCAAAATTTTCTATAGACGCATACCTTGTTTCTTATACCGTTGTCTTCGCCTCGACGAGACCTATCTCTGGATACCCCATTTGTGGGGCTAGCGCGAACATCTGCGAAAATCCAAAAACATACCGAGGTATAGTGGTAAGTAAGAAAACAAGGGAAATTTGCAGATTCTATTCGTACCTTAACTCTGGGACCATACAATATATATATTGTTTTAAGCGGCTTAATTAGCCCGATATATTGACATCATTTCCCGACGAATTTTCATATAAAAGTTATAAAATTTTCATACATCACACTTTTTTGGAACTTTAAAAATTCGATTTTTCCAAAATTTTCTATAGACGCATACCTTGTTTCTTATACCGTTGTCTTCGCCTCGACGAGACCTATCTCTGGATACCCCATTTGTGGGGCTAGCGCGAACATCTGCGAAAATCCAAAAACATACCGAGGTATAGTGGTAAGTAAGAAAACAAGGGAAATTTGCAGATTCTATTCGTACCTTAACTCTGGGACCATACAATATATATATTGTTTTAAGCGGCTTAATTAGCCCGATATATTGACATCATTTCCCGACGAATTTTCATATAAAAGTTATAAAATTTTCATACATCACACTTTTTTGGAACTTTAAAAATTCGATTTTTCCAAAATTTTCTATAGACGCATACCTTGTTTCTTATACCGTTGTCTTCGCCTCGACGAGACCTATCTCTGGATACCCCATTTGTGGGGCTAGCGCGAACATCTGCGAAAATCCAAAAACATACCGAGGTATAGTGGTAAGTAAGAAAACAAGGGAAATTTGCAGATTCTATTCGTACCTTAACTCTGGGACCATACAATATATATATTGTTTTAAGCGGCTTAATTAGCCCGATATATTGACATCATTTCCCGACGAATTTTCATATAAAAGTTATAAAATTTTCATACATCACACTTTTTTGGAACTTTAAAAATTCGATTTTTCCAAAATTTTCTATAGACGCATACCTTGTTTCTTATACCGTTGTCTTCGCCTCGACGAGACCTATCTCTGGATACCCCATTTGTGGGGCTAGCGCGAACATCTGCGAAAATCCAAAAACATACCGAGGTATAGTGGTAAGTAAGAAAACAAGGGAAATTTGCAGATTCTATTCGTACCTTAACTCTGGGACCATACAATATATATATTGTTTTAAGCGGCTTAATTAGCCCGATATATTGACATCATTTCCCGACGAATTTTCATATAAAAGTTATAAAATTTTCATACATCACACTTTTTTGGAACTTTAAAAATTCGATTTTTCCAAAATTTTCTATAGACGCATACCTTGTTTCTTATACCGTTGTCTTCGCCTCGACGAGACCTATCTCTGGATACCCCATTTGTGGGGCTAGCGCGAACATCTGCGAAAATCCAAAAACATACCGAGGTATAGTGGTAAGTAAGAAAACAAGGGAAATTTGCAGATTCTATTCGTACCTTAACTCTGGGACCATACAATATATATATTGTTTTAAGCGGCTTAATTAGCCCGATATATTGACATCATTTCCCGACGAATTTTCATATAAAAGTTATAAAATTTTCATACATCACACTTTTTTGGAACTTTAAAAATTCGATTTTTCCAAAATTTTCTATAGACGCATACCTTGTTTCTTATACCGTTGTCTTCGCCTCGACGAGACCTATCTCTGGATACCCCATTTGTGGGGCTAGCGCGAACATCTGCGAAAATCCAAAAACATACCGAGGTATAGTGGTAAGTAAGAAAACAAGGGAAATTTGCAGATTCTATTCGTACCTTAACTCTGGGACCATACAATATATATATTGTTTTAAGCGGCTTAATTAGCCCGATATATTGACATCATTTCCCGACGAATTTTCATATAAAAGTTATAAAATTTTCATACATCACACTTTTTTGGAACTTTAAAAATTCGATTTTTCCAAAATTTTCTATAGACGCATACCTTGTTTCTTATACCGTTGTCTTCGCCTCGACGAGACCTATCTCTGGATACCCCATTTGTGGGGCTAGCGCGAACATCTGCGAAAATCCAAAAACATACCGAGGTATAGTGGTAAGTAAGAAAACAAGGGAAATTTGCAGATTCTATTCGTACCTTAACTCTGGGACCATACAATATATATATTGTTTTAAGCGGCTTAATTAGCCCGATATATTGACATCATTTCCCGACGAATTTTCATATAAAAGTTATAAAATTTTCATACATCACACTTTTTTGGAACTTTAAAAATTCGATTTTTCCAAAATTTTCTATAGACGCATACCTTGTTTCTTATACCGTTGTCTTCGCCTCGACGAGACCTATCTCTGGATACCCCATTTGTGGGGCTAGCGCGAACATCTGCGAAAATCCAAAAACATACCGAGGTATAGTGGTAAGTAAGAAAACAAGGGAAATTTGCAGATTCTATTCGTACCTTAACTCTGGGACCATACAATATATATATTGTTTTAAGCGGCTTAATTAGCCCGATATATTGACATCATTTCCCGACGAATTTTCATATAAAAGTTATAAAATTTTCATACATCACACTTTTTTGGAACTTTAAAAATTCGATTTTTCCAAAATTTTCTATAGACGCATACCTTGTTTCTTATACCGTTGTCTTCGCCTCGACGAGACCTATCTCTGGATACCCCATTTGTGGGGCTAGCGCGAACATCTGCGAAAATCCAAAAACATACCGAGGTATAGTGGTAAGTAAGAAAACAAGGGAAATTTGCAGATTCTATTCGTACCTTAACTCTGGGACCATACAATATATATATTGTTTTAAGCGGCTTAATTAGCCCGATATATTGACATCATTTCCCGACGAATTTTCATATAAAAGTTATAAAATTTTCATACATCACACTTTTTTGGAACTTTAAAAATTCGATTTTTCCAAAATTTTCTATAGACGCATACCTTGTTTCTTATACCGTTGTCTTCGCCTCGACGAGACCTATCTCTGGATACCCCATTTGTGGGGCTAGCGCGAACATCTGCGAAAATCCAAAAACATACCGAGGTATAGTGGTAAGTAAGAAAACAAGGGAAATTTGCAGATTCTATTCGTACCTTAACTCTGGGACCATACAATATATATATTGTTTTAAGCGGCTTAATTAGCCCGATATATTGACATCATTTCCCGACGAATTTTCATATAAAAGTTATAAAATTTTCATACATCACACTTTTTTGGAACTTTAAAAATTCGATTTTTCCAAAATTTTCTATAGACGCATACCTTGTTTCTTATACCGTTGTCTTCGCCTCGACGAGACCTATCTCTGGATACCCCATTTGTGGGGCTAGCGCGAACATCTGCGAAAATCCAAAAACATACCGAGGTATAGTGGTAAGTAAGAAAACAAGGGAAATTTGCAGATTCTATTCGTACCTTAACTCTGGGACCATACAATATATATATTGTTTTAAGCGGCTTAATTAGCCCGATATATTGACATCATTTCCCGACGAATTTTCATATAAAAGTTATAAAATTTTCATACATCACACTTTTTTGGAACTTTAAAAATTCGATTTTTCCAAAATTCTCTATAGACGCATACCTTGTTTCTTATACCGTTGTCTTCGCCTCGACGAGACCTATCTCTGGATACCCCATTTGTGGGGCTAGCGCGAAAAATCGCCCCCCCGCCCACCCGGTCGTCACTCACGACGTTAAAAATCTCCAAGGTCACGAGACCAACAAATTCAAAAATTGGAACAAATCCAGAAAAGGCGATAGCAAATCAACTACAAACCTGCAAAACGGCTAACCAGGCCACAGACACTCACCAGCCACTATACAGCTGGTGGGAAAAGGTATAGCATTGATAAAAAAGTAAATACGAAGGTAGAACTGCCTTATAAATTAAAATAGGACAACAGAAATTAAACGGACTTACATAAAACCTGTGACGACTTGCTGAGAATACAGCAACTTGACTACAACTGACGGCTGCACCTGAAACAAACAAATACAAATTAAAATTGACATTAAAAAGTAAGGTGTAAAGTAACCATTCTTAACAAAGAAATTAATAATAAAGTCCTATTGACCCAACCCTTATACAGTTGGAACTAGTATTAAAACCTAAGACACAGCTATAGCTTAGCTGTCTAATTATTGACATAAAAATTAAGACTTATATCTATTTTAACAAAATAACTATTCATTACTAATAATTAATCAATCTAAATTTATACACATTTTAATAATTATTTATTTACTTTAATTTTAATCTATATACACATAAATTATACATATTTTAATAATTAATTATTATTAGCTGTACTGAAACAACAGAAAATTATAATTTTAAACTACTTATAATTAGAATATTATCACCTTTTAACCAATTATCAAATCATAAAATCAGCCTCTATACAGCTGTACAAATTCGATAAGACAAAACCCCCAAAATGTTTGGCTTCCGTACCCCCGCTAAAAAAGCCTCAAGCGAGCATCAGTCGCCCATATTAGACAAAGAAGAGACGCAGACCACCAGCGTCAGACGAAGCATAGGAGAATGGGAGTCGGTGGCTGACGCACCAGAGATAGCACCGGTAAAAGAAAAAGAAAATTACCCTAACAGAACAGCCGAAGCCAGAGCCTGCCTCAACCGGGCCAAGCTCCACTTAGGGAATTCGAGGAACCTTAAGAGCGAAATAAAAGCCGGGGTGACGCAGGCTGTGGATAGGCTTTACCAACTGGTAAAAGAGGCGGAAAAGGAGGAGAAGGGAAATAGTGGAAAACGGAACGGAAAGGAGACCTTACAAACAGAAAGTCAAAAAGAAAGCATGACAGTGAAAAGGAAAGAAGAAGAACTAAAAGATAAAATGGAAGAACATTGTAAATTATTAAAAGTACACAAACAGGAAATGGAAGAACTACGCAAAGAAATGGATAAAGCGACGAAAATAATAACAGAAACAGTTCCAAAGTTGACATACGCCGAGACGCTCGCCGCCCCGAAGCCGGCTCAGCCAAAGCCACAACACTCCATAGTGGTGTCCTCAACACAAAACGAGGACACCAGTGACGACATCATTTTGAAGATGAGGACCACCCTACAAGCTAAAGACACCGGTCTACAAATAAAATCTGTGAGAAAGGTGAGGGATCAAAGGGTGGTCCTCAGCTGCAAAACTAAGGAAGAAGCGGCAAAGGCAGCGAACAGGCTTCGGACAAATAAACAATTGCAGGTGGAGGACGCAAAATCTAAAAATCCCTTGGTAATAGTAAGATACGTGATGGCCTACAACACCGATGAAGAGGTGTTGAAGGCCATCACGAATCAAAACACCGAGCTAATTAGAGGCCTGCCGGCCGAGGCCATCGCTGCCACATCAGTTAAATATCGCAGGAGAGCGAGAAACCCGCTGCAATGCCACATCGTGCTGCAGGTCTCGCCCCAGATGTGGCAGCGAATGACGGAAACCGGCAGACTCCACATAGACTTGCAGTGCCTGCGGGTGGAGGACCAGTCGCCGCTGATTCAATGCACCAGATGCCTTGCGTTTGGCCACGGCCGTAGGTCCTGCAAGGAAGAGCAGGAGGCATGTACCTACTGCGGTGGCCACCACAAGCGTATCGATTGCTCCAAGCTGGCGACTGGCCAAGCGCAAGCCTGCCGGAACTGCAGTCATGAAAAGCTACAGAACACCGATCATGGGGTGTTCAGCGACGAATGCCCCATGAGACAAAAATGGGATAAGCTAGCAAGAGCGGGCGTAGCATACAGTTGCTAAGGGCACCCCTCCAGGTACTAATAGAATAAAAATCATCCAAGTAAATCTACAGAGAAAGCGGCTGGCCACGGACGAGCTAATATTGGAGGCACAAAAAAGGAAAATTGACGTAGCCTTAGTCCAAGAACCATATGTGGGTTCGACGGGGAGGCTCAGGGGGTACGCAAGTGCCCGAATTATACAGAGTGGAGGTGGCAACGGAAAACCGGTCAAATCGGCTATAATAGTATTAAACAACGACCTAGATTTAAAAACCGAAAAGACACCAACCGAAAATATAGTAATAACAACCATATCAACCGAGAAATGGAAGATAAGACTGGTCTCTGTATACTTCGAGGGCAGCGAACCCCTTGAGCCTTACCTCGAAAAACTCGAGTTCAACTGTGGTCAGATGAAAGACAGCAGAACCATAATAGGAGGAGATGTAAATGCGTGGAGCGTCTGGTGGGGAAGCAAATCGGAAGATAGTAGAGGAGAAATCATCAGGGGATTTCTCGACCAACACGAGTTACAAATATTGAACCAAGGTGCTGACCCAACTTTCGACACGGTCAGGGGAGGGCGCAGACTAATGAGTAACGTGGATATCACAGTATGTACTTCGGACATATTGGGCTGCGTCCGCGACTGGCGTGTCGACGGAGGGGTCACCACCTCGGATCATAATGCGATAACGTATGACCTGGAGATCGAGAAACCCCCTGAGGGAAGACGAAAGAACCCGACCCGCATCTTCAACACAAAGAAAGCGAACTGGGATCAATTCACCAGGGAAATGAAAGCATTTTTAACGTTGTCAAACATAAACAAAGAAACGGTAGAAGAAATAGAAAGTAGTGAAGACCTAAATATACTAGTACAAAAATATACTCAAATAATTGATCAAACAAGTAGAATAAGCATACCACTCATTAAGATAAACAAAAACAGAAAATACTTACCCTGGTGGACCGACGAACTTACCCAGTTGAAGAAAAAGATGAAGACGCGAAGAAACAGAATCCGAAGCGCTGCCCCACACCGCCGCTCTCACGTAGTCACGGAGTACCTGGAAACAAAAGGAGAATATGAGGATAAATGTAAAACCGCCCAGACAACTTCATGGAAAGATTTCTGCACAAAACAGAAAAAAGAAAGCATGTGGGACAAAATTTATAGGGTGCTGAGAACCACGACGGAGACACGTGAAGACGAACTACTGGTCAAGGATGGAGCTGTTCAGGACCCCGAAGGATCGGTGGAACTATTGGCGACAACATTCTTCCCAAGAGATAACACGAGTGGCGAAAATAATTTTCACGCAAAGGTTAGGCAGTCAGCCGAGGAAATCGCCAATAGAATGCCAGACGACACCGACGACCCGCCCTTCACCATGGCGGAACTAATAGGGGCCATGAACAGCTTCAACCCGAAGAAAGCCCCAGGTGCGGACGGCTTCACCGCGGACATCTGCTATTATGCAATATCCGCGGAGAAGGACGTCTTCTTGGGGATCGTCAACAAATGTTTGTCCTTGTCGTGCTTCCCAGCGCTCTGGAAGAGAGCAAAGGTGTTGGTCTTGAGGAAGCCGGGCAAAGAAGACTACACTTCTCCCAAATCCTATCGTCCGATAGGACTGTTACCAGTACTAGGTAAAATAGTGGAGAAGATGCTAGTCAAAAGACTGAGATGGCACGTCTTGCCCAAGACCAACACCAGGCAATACGGTTTTGTCCCACAATGCAGCACCGAGGATGCACTATATGACATGTTAAAACATGTCAAAAATACCCTATCGGCTAAAAAATCCCTTCTCATCGTGTCCCTCGATATCGAAGGAGCATTCGACAATGCCTGGTGGCCGGCGATTAAATCCCAGCTGAGAAAAAAGAAATGCCCACAAAACCTGAGGAGGGTGATGAGTAATTACTTGGAGGACCGCCAAGTGTCGGTCCACTATGGAGGAAGGAAAATTAGTAAAATTACGGACAAAGGTTGTATACAAGGATCCATTAGTGGACCGACACTATGGAACCTTTTGATAGATCCCCTCCTCGACGAACTGGAGGAGCGGAATGTTCACTGCCAGGCATTCGCAGATGACGTGGTCCTGATGTTCTCCGGATTCGAATCCAGCATAGTAGCAGCAGAGGCCAACAGAACACTAAAGCGTGTGCACGAGTGGGGTATCGAAAACAAACTTAAATTTGCCGCACAAAAGACACACGCGATGTATGTAACAAGAAAACTGAAATTCGATACCCCAATCGTGCACATAAATGGAAAACCTATAAAATTAGTAGAGGAGATCAAAATTTTGGGCCTTGTGATAGACGCCAAACTGACCTTCAACAGTCACATCTCTGGCGTCTGTCGCAAGGCAACAAATATTTATAAGAACTTGGCCAAAACCGCGAAAATTAGCTGGGGCCTGAATCCGGAAATCATCAGGACCATATACACTGCCGTCATAGAGCCGATAGTGATGTACGCATCCAGTGCCTGGGTGCCGGCCACCACAAAAATAGGCACACAGAAGATGCTGGGTGCAGTCCAACGAGGCTTTGCGCAAAAGATTGCCAAATCGTATCGCACAGTATCCCTAAACGCAGCTCTGCTTCTTGCCGGCCTGATCCCCATAGAGCTCAGGATCCGGGAAGCAGCGGAGCTGTATGAGATAAAGAGAGGAAGGCGGGAGCTGTGTGGTGGAAGGGGCAATCTGGAGCGCAAAGTGAGCTTTAAGTTAGCTCCACACCCAGCAACTGAGTTGGATATAAAATACGAAGAGATGGTGGACACGCCGCCCGACACCACGACTCGAGTTTTGCTTCCCGAAGTGGTAATATACACTGACGGAAGCAAAATCGATGGGGGTGTGGGGGCGGCCTATACATACTGGCGGAATGGCATAGAAACAAAAACTAAAAAGATGACACTCGGGCCGCTCTGCACCGTCTTCCAGGCGGAACTTTACGCAGTACTCCAAGCTACGGAGTTACTGCTTAAAGGGCCGCCAAGAAAGGCGGCGGTGCTGAGCGACTCGAGGTCATCCCTAGAGCTGATTCAGCGCACCGGAGCGTCCCACCCCCTTGCGTTCGCTATACGCAAGAATATAGCAACTTTAAAGGGAAGGGGGTGCGACGTTCAGCTGCGCTGGATAAAGGCACATAATGGTAATCCGGGGAACGAGCGAGCCGACGAGTTGGCGAAGTCGGCCGCTACCAGGGGAAAGGTGGCCCCATCATACGACAGCTTTCCGCTGTCATATGCAAGGAGGGCCATCAGGACAGAAACCCTCGAGAAGTGGAACCGGCAATATAAAAACACCTCGACCGGTTCCACAACAAAAATTTTCTTCCCGGATGCCGTTGAAGCCTACAAAATTATCAAAACATATAAATTCACGCCATTAATGATCCAGGCGTTCACGGGCCACGGAGGATTTGCAGCATACCTGCACAAATTTAAACGTAAAGAAAATGCCAGCTGTTACTGCGACCCCGACGAACCACAAACCATAGAACACCTATTATTAGAATGCCCAAGGTACGCACGCGACAGGCACGACCTCGAATCCGAAATCAACATAAAGCTGACGAAGGCAACATTATGTATAATGCTAGCCAACAAGGAATCGAGGCCGTGCCTAATAAAATACTGTACCAAGGTGGTCGGGGACGCAGTAAAGTGGAATAGCACCCAAACGCGCCGTGACCCGTAAACGCCAGGAACAAACAAACCAAAGCCGAAAATAATAAGCCAAATGGGAAGATGCACACAAAGATAAAAAGAGCAAAGAAAACCAAAAGAAACAAAACCACGATGAAGAAACCTAAATAACTAGAAAAGGTCCCCAACATTTATTGGGGGAAAAGTCTGCGATAAAATAAAAAAAAAAAAAAAAAAAAAAAAAAAAACCTAACCTAACCTAACCGGTCTAATTTCTATACTTTCTTTTGACTATAGTATACACAAACCCTATATATTTAAACTCGATTCATCGAGCCCGACATTTTAAGATAATTTCCCGAGGAAAATTCCGAAGGAAATTTATAAATTTTCCCTACATTGTTTATTCATTGTTTATTTTTTGGAACTTTAAACCTCAAAATTTTCAGAATTCTGTTCTAGCGAAATTCCAAATTTGGTATCGTTGCACAGCCCTCGTCAGCCCCTATCCGCAGACACCCCATTTGTAGGGGTAGCGCGAAATTTGGCAAAACCGAACACCAAACCGAGGTATAGTGCTGAGTGCGATAATTTGGGTTTTCGTCGATTTTCCATACTTTCTTCTGACTTTAGTATAGTAAACATTGATATATTTAAACTCGATACATCGAGCCCGATCTATCCAGACCATTTCCAAAAATTTTTTCGAAGGAAAGTTATAAACTTTCCATACATTGACCGTTTTTTGGATTTTTAAAACCAAAAATTTTCAAAATTTTACTCTAGCGAAACTCCGAATTTGGTACCGTTGCACAGCCCTCGTCAGCCCCTATCCGCAGACACCCCATTCGTAGGGGTAGCGCGAAATTTGACCAACTCGAACATCGGACCGAGGTATAGTGGTAAGTGCCATATTTTGGGTTTTCGTCTAATTTCTATACTTTCTTTTGACTATAGTATACACAAACCCTATATATTTAAACTCGATTCATCGAGCCCGACATTTTAAGATAATTTCCCGAGGAAAATTCCGAAGGAAATTTATAAATTTTCCCTACATTGTTTATTCATTGTTTATTTTTTGGAACTTTAAACCTCAAAATTTTCAGAATTCTGCTCTAGCGAAATTCCAAATTTGGTATCGTTGCACAGCCCTCGTCAGCCCCTATCCGCAGACACCCCATTTGTAGGGGTAGCGCGAAATTTGGCAAAACCGAACACCAAACCGAGGTATAGTGCTGAGTGCGATAATTTGGGTTTTCGTCGATTTTCCATACTTTCTTCTGACTTTAGTATAGTAAACATTGATATATTTAAACTCGATACATCGAGCCCGATCTATCCAGACCATTTCCAAAAATTTTTTCGAAGGAAAGTTATAAACTTTCCATACATTGACCGTTTTTTGGATTTTTAAAACCAAAAATTTTCAAAATTTTACTCTAGCGAAACTCCGAATTTGGTACCGTTGCACAGCCCTCGTCAGCCCCTATCCGCAGACACCCCATTCGTAGGGGTAGCGCGAAATTTGACCAACTCGAACATCGGACCGAGGTATAGTGGTAAGTGCCATATTTTGGGTTTTCGTCTAATTTCTATACTTTCTTTTGACTATAGTATACACAAACCCTATATATTTAAACTCGATTCATCGAGCCCGACATTTTAAGATAATTTCCCGAGGAAAATTCCGAAGGAAATTTATAAATTTTCCCTACATTGTTTATTCATTGTTTATTTTTTGGAACTTTAAACCTCAAAATTTTCAGAATTCTGTTCTAGCGAAATTCCAAATTTGGTATCGTTGCACAGCCCTCGTCAGCCCCTATCCGCAGACACCCCATTTGTAGGGGTAGCGCGAAATTTGGCAAAACCGAACACCAAACCGAGGTATAGTGCTGAGTGCGATAATTTGGGTTTTCGTCGATTTTCCATACTTTCTTCTGACTTTAGTATAGTAAACATTGATATATTTAAACTCGATACATCGAGCCCGATCTATCCAGACCATTTCCAAAAATTTTTTCGAAGGAAAGTTATAAACTTTCCATACATTGACCGTTTTTTGGATTTTTAAAACCAAAAATTTTCAAAATTTTACTCTAGCGAAACTCCGAATTTGGTACCGTTGCACAGCCCTCGTCAGCCCCTATCCGCAGACACCCCATTCGTAGGGGTAGCGCGAAATTTGACCAACTCGAACATCGGACCGAGGTATAGTGGTAAGTGCCATATTTTGGGTTTTCGTCTAATTTCTATACTTTCTTTTGACTATAGTATACACAAACCCTATATATTTAAACTCGATTCATCGAGCCCGACATTTTAAGATAATTTCCCGAGGAAAATTCCGAAGGAAATTTATAAATTTTCCCTACATTGTTTATTCATTGTTTATTTTTTGGAACTTTAAACCTCAAAATTTTCAGAATTCTGTTCTAGCGAAATTCCAAATTTGGTATCGTTGCACAGCCCTCGTCAGCCCCTATCCGCAGACACCCCATTTGTAGGGGTAGCGCGAAATTTGGCAAAACCGAACACCAAACCGAGGTATAGTGCTGAGTGCGATAATTTGGGTTTTCGTCGATTTTCCATACTTTCTTCTGACTTTAGTATAGTAAACATTGATATATTTAAACTCGATACATCGAGCCCGATCTATCCAGACCATTTCCAAAAATTTTTTCGAAGGAAAGTTATAAACTTTCCATACATTGACCGTTTTTTGGATTTTTAAAACCAAAAATTTTCAAAATTTTACTCTAGCGAAACTCCGAATTTGGTACCGTTGCACAGCCCTCGTCAGCCCCTATCCGCAGACACCCCATTCGTAGGGGTAGCGCGAAATTTGACCAACTCGAACATCGGACCGAGGTATAGTGGTAAGTGCCATATTTTGGGTTTTCGTCTAATTTCTATACTTTCTTTTGACTATAGTATACACAAACCCTATATATTTAAACTCGATTCATCGAGCCCGACATTTTAAGATAATTTCCCGAGGAAAATTCCGAAGGAAATTTATAAATTTTCCCTACATTGTTTATTCATTGTTTATTTTTTGGAACTTTAAACCTCAAAATTTTCAGAATTCTGTTCTAGCGAAATTCCAAATTTGGTATCGTTGCACAGCCCTCGTCAGCCCCTATCCGCAGACACCCCATTTGTAGGGGTAGCGCGAAATTTGGCAAAACCGAACACCAAACCGAGGTATAGTGCTGAGTGCGATAATTTGGGTTTTCGTCGATTTTCCATACTTTCTTCTGACTTTAGTATAGTAAACATTGATATATTTAAACTCGATACATCGAGCCCGATCTATCCAGACCATTTCCAAAAATTTTTTCGAAGGAAAGTTATAAACTTTCCATACATTGACCGTTTTTTGGATTTTTAAAACCAAAAATTTTCAAAATTTTACTCTAGCGAAACTCCGAATTTGGTACCGTTGCACAGCCCTCGTCAGCCCCTATCCGCAGACACCCCATTCGTAGGGGTAGCGCGAAATTTGACCAACTCGAACATCGGACCGAGGTATAGTGGTAAGTGCCATATTTTGGGTTTTCGTCTAATTTCTATACTTTCTTTTGACTATAGTATACACAAACCCTATATATTTAAACTCGATTCATCGAGCCCGACATTTTAAGATAATTTCCCGAGGAAAATTCCGAAGGAAATTTATAAATTTTCCCTACATTGTTTATTCATTGTTTATTTTTTGGAACTTTAAACCTCAAAATTTTCAGAATTCTGTTCTAGCGAAATTCCAAATTTGGTATCGTTGCACAGCCCTCGTCAGCCCCTATCCGCAGACACCCCATTTGTAGGGGTAGCGCGAAATTTGGCAAAACCGAACACCAAACCGAGGTATAGTGCTGAGTGCGATAATTTGGGTTTTCGTCGATTTTCCATACTTTCTTCTGACTTTAGTATAGTAAACATTGATATATTTAAACTCGATACATCGAGCCCGATCTATCCAGACCATTTCCAAAAATTTTTTCGAAGGAAAGTTATAAACTTTCCATACATTGACCGTTTTTTGGATTTTTAAAACCAAAAATTTTCAAAATTTTACTCTAGCGAAACTCCGAATTTGGTACCGTTGCACAGCCCTCGTCAGCCCCTATCCGCAGACACCCCATTCGTAGGGGTAGCGCGAAATTTGACCAACTCGAACATCGGACCGAGGTATAGTGGTAAGTGCCATATTTTGGGTTTTCGTCTAATTTCTATACTTTCTTTTGACTATAGTATACACAAACCCTATATATTTAAACTCGATTCATCGAGCCCGACATTTTAAGATAATTTCCCGAGGAAAATTCCGAAGGAAATTTATAAATTTTCCCTACATTGTTTATTCATTGTTTATTTTTTGGAACTTTAAACCTCAAAATTTTCAGAATTCTGTTCTAGCGAAATTCCAAATTTGGTATCGTTGCACAGCCCTCGTCAGCCCCTATCCGCAGACACCCCATTTGTAGGGGTAGCGCGAAATTTGGCAAAACCGAACACCAAACCGAGGTATAGTGCTGAGTGCGATAATTTGGGTTTTCGTCGATTTTCCATACTTTCTTCTGACTTTAGTATAGTAAACATTGATATATTTAAACTCGATACATCGAGCCCGATCTATCCAGACCATTTCCAAAAATTTTTTCGAAGGAAAGTTATAAACTTTCCATACATTGACCGTTTTTTGGATTTTTAAAACCAAAAATTTTCAAAATTTTACTCTAGCGAAACTCCGAATTTGGTACCGTTGCACAGCCCTCGTCAGCCCCTATCCGCAGACACCCCATTCGTAGGGGTAGCGCGAAATTTGACCAACTCGAACATCGGACCGAGGTATAGTGGTAAGTGCCATATTTTGGGTTTTCGTCTAATTTCTATACTTTCTTTTGACTATAGTATACACAAACCCTATATATTTAAACTCGATTCATCGAGCCCGACATTTTAAGATAATTTCCCGAGGAAAATTCCGAAGGAAATTTATAAATTTTCCCTACATTGTTTATTCATTGTTTATTTTTTGGAACTTTAAACCTCAAAATTTTCAGAATTCTGTTCTAGCGAAATTCCAAATTTGGTATCGTTGCACAGCCCTCGTCAGCCCCTATCCGCAGACACCCCATTTGTAGGGGTAGCGCGAAATTTGGCAAAACCGAACACCAAACCGAGGTATAGTGCTGAGTGCGATAATTTGGGTTTTCGTCGATTTTCCATACTTTCTTCTGACTTTAGTATAGTAAACATTGATATATTTAAACTCGATACATCGAGCCCGATCTATCCAGACCATTTCCAAAAATTTTTTCGAAGGAAAGTTATAAACTTTCCATACATTGACCGTTTTTTGGATTTTTAAAACCAAAAATTTTCAAAATTTTACTCTAGCGAAACTCCGAATTTGGTACCGTTGCACAGCCCTCGTCAGCCCCTATCCGCAGACACCCCATTCGTAGGGGTAGCGCGAAATTTGACCAACTCGAACATCGGACCGAGGTATAGTGGTAAGTGCCATATTTTGGGTTTTCGTCTAATTTCTATACTTTCTTTTGACTATAGTATACACAAACCCTATATATTTAAACTCGATTCATCGAGCCCGACATTTTAAGATAATTTCCCGAGGAAAATTCCGAAGGAAATTTATAAATTTTCCCTACATTGTTTATTCATTGTTTATTTTTTGGAACTTTAAACCTCAAAATTTTCAGAATTCTGTTCTAGCGAAATTCCAAATTTGGTATCGTTGCACAGCCCTCGTCAGCCCCTATCCGCAGACACCCCATTTGTAGGGGTAGCGCGAAATTTGGCAAAACCGAACACCAAACCGAGGTATAGTGCTGAGTGCGATAATTTGGGTTTTCGTCGATTTTCCATACTTTCTTCTGACTTTAGTATAGTAAACATTGATATATTTAAACTCGATACATCGAGCCCGATCTATCCAGACCATTTCCAAAAATTTTTTCGAAGGAAAGTTATAAACTTTCCATACATTGACCGTTTTTTGGATTTTTAAAACCAAAAATTTTCAAAATTTTACTCTAGCGAAACTCCGAATTTGGTACCGTTGCACAGCCCTCGTCAGCCCCTATCCGCAGACACCCCATTCGTAGGGGTAGCGCGAAATTTGACCAACTCGAACATCGGACCGAGGTATAGTGGTAAGTGCCATATTTTGGGTTTTCGTCTAATTTCTATACTTTCTTTTGACTATAGTATACACAAACCCTATATATTTAAACTCGATTCATCGAGCCCGACATTTTAAGATAATTTCCCGAGGAAAATTCCGAAGGAAATTTATAAATTTTCCCTACATTGTTTATTCATTGTTTATTTTTTGGAACTTTAAACCTCAAAATTTTCAGAATTCTGTTCTAGCGAAATTCCAAATTTGGTATCGTTGCACAGCCCTCGTCAGCCCCTATCCGCAGACACCCCATTTGTAGGGGTAGCGCGAAATTTGGCAAAACCGAACACCAAACCGAGGTATAGTGCTGAGTGCGATAATTTGGGTTTTCGTCGATTTTCCATACTTTCTTCTGACTTTAGTATAGTAAACATTGATATATTTAAACTCGATACATCGAGCCCGATCTATCCAGACCATTTCCAAAAATTTTTTCGAAGGAAAGTTATAAACTTTCCATACATTGACCGTTTTTTGGATTTTTAAAACCAAAAATTTTCAAAATTTTACTCTAGCGAAACTCCGAATTTGGTACCGTTGCACAGCCCTCGTCAGCCCCTATCCGCAGACACCCCATTCGTAGGGGTAGCGCGAAATTTGACCAACTCGAACATCGGACCGAGGTATAGTGGTAAGTGCCATATTTTGGGTTTTCGTCTAATTTCTATACTTTCTTTTGACTATAGTATACACAAACCCTATATATTTAAACTCGATTCATCGAGCCCGACATTTTAAGATAATTTCCCGAGGAAAATTCCGAAGGAAATTTATAAATTTTCCCTACATTGTTTATTCATTGTTTATTTTTTGGAACTTTAAACCTCAAAATTTTCAGAATTCTGTTCTAGCGAAATTCCAAATTTGGTATCGTTGCACAGCCCTCGTCAGCCCCTATCCGCAGACACCCCATTTGTAGGGGTAGCGCGAAATTTGGCAAAACCGAACACCAAACCGAGGTATAGTGCTGAGTGCGATAATTTGGGTTTTCGTCGATTTTCCATACTTTCTTCTGACTTTAGTATAGTAAACATTGATATATTTAAACTCGATACATCGAGCCCGATCTATCCAGACCATTTCCAAAAATTTTTTCGAAGGAAAGTTATAAACTTTCCATACATTGACCGTTTTTTGGATTTTTAAAACCAAAAATTTTCAAAATTTTACTCTAGCGAAACTCCGAATTTGGTACCGTTGCACAGCCCTCGTCAGCCCCTATCCGCAGACACCCCATTCGTAGGGGTAGCGCGAAATTTGACCAACTCGAACATCGGACCGAGGTATAGTGGTAAGTGCCATATTTTGGGTTTTCGTCTAATTTCTATACTTTCTTTTGACTATAGTATACACAAACCCTATATATTTAAACTCGATTCATCGAGCCCGACATTTTAAGATAATTTCCCGAGGAAAATTCCGAAGGAAATTTATAAATTTTCCCTACATTGTTTATTCATTGTTTATTTTTTGGAACTTTAAACCTCAAAATTTTCAGAATTCTGTTCTAGCGAAATTCCAAATTTGGTATCGTTGCACAGCCCTCGTCAGCCCCTATCCGCAGACACCCCATTTGTAGGGGTAGCGCGAAATTTGGCAAAACCGAACACCAAACCGAGGTATAGTGCTGAGTGCGATAATTTGGGTTTTCGTCGATTTTCCATACTTTCTTCTGACTTTAGTATAGTAAACATTGATATATTTAAACTCGATACATCGAGCCCGATCTATCCAGACCATTTCCAAAAATTTTTTCGAAGGAAAGTTATAAACTTTCCATACATTGACCGTTTTTTGGATTTTTAAAACCAAAAATTTTCAAAATTTTACTCTAGCGAAACTCCGAATTTGGTACCGTTGCACAGCCCTCGTCAGCCCCTATCCGCAGACACCCCATTCGTAGGGGTAGCGCGAAATTTGACCAACTCGAACATCGGACCGAGGTATAGTGGTAAGTGCCATATTTTGGGTTTTCGTCTAATTTCTATACTTTCTTTTGACTATAGTATACACAAACCCTATATATTTAAACTCGATTCATCGAGCCCGACATTTTAAGATAATTTCCCGAGGAAAATTCCGAAGGAAATTTATAAATTTTCCCTACATTGTTTATTCATTGTTTATTTTTTGGAACTTTAAACCTCAAAATTTTCAGAATTCTGTTCTAGCGAAATTCCAAATTTGGTATCGTTGCACAGCCCTCGTCAGCCCCTATCCGCAGACACCCCATTTGTAGGGGTAGCGCGAAATTTGGCAAAACCGAACACCAAACCGAGGTATAGTGCTGAGTGCGATAATTTGGGTTTTCGTCGATTTTCCATACTTTCTTCTGACTTTAGTATAGTAAACATTGATATATTTAAACTCGATACATCGAGCCCGATCTATCCAGACCATTTCCAAAAATTTTTTCGAAGGAATGTTATAAACTTTCCATACATTGACCGTTTTTTGGATTTTTAAAACCAAAAATTTTCAAAATTTTACTCTAGCGAAACTCCGAATTTGGTACCGTTGCACAGCCCTCGTCAGCCCCTATCCGCAGACACCCCATTCGTAGGGGTAGCGCGAAATTTGACCAACTCGAACATCGGACCGAGGTATAGTGGTAAGTGCCATATTTTGGGTTTTCGTCTAATTTCTATACTTTCTTTTGACTATAGTATACACAAACCCTATATATTTAAACTCGATTCATCGAGCCCGACATTTTAAGATAATTTCCCGAGGAAAATTCCGAAGGAAATTTATAAATTTTCCCTACATTGTTTATTCATTGTTTATTTTTTGGAACTTTAAACCTCAAAATTTTCAGAATTCTGTTCTAGCGAAATTCCAAATTTGGTATCGTTGCACAGCCCTCGTCAGCCCCTATCCGCAGACACCCCATTTGTAGGGGTAGCGCGAAATTTGGCAAAACCGAACACCAAACCGAGGTATAGTGCTGAGTGCGATAATTTGGGTTTTCGTCGATTTTCCATACTTTCTTCTGACTTTAGTATAGTAAACATTGATATATTTAAACTCGATACATCGAGCCCGATCTATCCAGACCATTTCCAAAAATTTTTTCGAAGGAAAGTTATAAACTTTCCATACATTGACCGTTTTTTGGATTTTTAAAACCAAAAATTTTCAAAATTTTACTCTAGCGAAACTCCGAATTTGGTACCGTTGCACAGCCCTCGTCAGCCCCTATCCGCAGACACCCCATTCGTAGGGGTAGCGCGAAATTTGACCAACTCGAACATCGGACCGAGGTATAGTGGTAAGTGCCATATTTTGGGTTTTCGTCTAATTTCTATACTTTCTTTTGACTATAGTATACACAAACCCTATATATTTAAACTCGATTCATCGAGCCCGACATTTTAAGATAATTTCCCGAGGAAAATTCCGAAGGAAATTTATAAATTTTCCCTACATTGTTTATTCATTGTTTATTTTTTGGAACTTTAAACCTCAAAATTTTCAGAATTCTGTTCTAGCGAAATTCCAAATTTGGTATCGTTGCACAGCCCTCGTCAGCCCCTATCCGCAGACACCCCATTTGTAGGGGTAGCGCGAAATTTGGCAAAACCGAACACCAAACCGAGGTATAGTGCTGAGTGCGATAATTTGGGTTTTCGTCGATTTTCCATACTTTCTTCTGACTTTAGTATAGTAAACATTGATATATTTAAACTCGATACATCGAGCCCGATCTATCCAGACCATTTCCAAAAATTTTTTCGAAGGAAAGTTATAAACTTTCCATACATTGACCGTTTTTTGGATTTTTAAAACCAAAAATTTTCAAAATTTTACTCTAGCGAAACTCCGAATTTGGTACCGTTGCACAGCCCTCGTCAGCCCCTATCCGCAGACACCCCATTCGTAGGGGTAGCGCGAAATTTGACCAACTCGAACATCGGACCGAGGTATAGTGGTAAGTGCCATATTTTGGGTTTTCGTCTAATTTCTATACTTTCTTTTGACTATAGTATACACAAACCCTATATATTTAAACTCGATTCATCGAGCCCGACATTTTAAGATAATTTCCCGAGGAAAATTCCGAAGGAAATTTATAAATTTTCCCTACATTGTTTATTCATTGTTTATTTTTTGGAACTTTAAACCTCAAAATTTTCAGAATTCTGTTCTAGCGAAATTCCAAATTTGGTATCGTTGCACAGCCCTCGTCAGCCCCTATCCGCAGACACCCCATTTGTAGGGGTAGCGCGAAATTTGGCAAAACCGAACACCAAACCGAGGTATAGTGCTGAGTGCGATAATTTGGGTTTTCGTCGATTTTCCATACTTTCTTCTGACTTTAGTATAGTAAACATTGATATATTTAAACTCGATACATCGAGCCCGATCTATCCAGACCATTTCCAAAAATTTTTTCGAAGGAAAGTTATAAACTTTCCATACATTGACCGTTTTTTGGATTTTTAAAACCAAAAATTTTCAAAATTTTACTCTAGCGAAACTCCGAATTTGGTACCGTTGCACAGCCCTCGTCAGCCCCTATCCGCAGACACCCCATTCGTAGGGGTAGCGCGAAATTTGACCAACTCGAACATCGGACCGAGGTATAGTGGTAAGTGCCATATTTTGGGTTTTCGTCTAATTTCTATACTTTCTTTTGACTATAGTATACACAAACCCTATATATTTAAACTCGATTCATCGAGCCCGACATTTTAAGATAATTTCCCGAGGAAAATTCCGAAGGAAATTTATAAATTTTCCCTACATTGTTTATTCATTGTTTATTTTTTGGAACTTTAAACCTCAAAATTTTCAGAATTCTGTTCTAGCGAAATTCCAAATTTGGTATCGTTGCACAGCCCTCGTCAGCCCCTATCCGCAGACACCCCATTTGTAGGGGTAGCGCGAAATTTGGCAAAACCGAACACCAAACCGAGGTATAGTGCTGAGTGCGATAATTTGGGTTTTCGTCGATTTTCCATACTTTCTTCTGACTTTAGTATAGTAAACATTGATATATTTAAACTCGATACATCGAGCCCGATCTATCCAGACCATTTCCAAAAATTTTTTCGAAGGAAAGTTATAAACTTTCCATACATTGACCGTTTTTTGGATTTTTAAAACCAAAAATTTTCAAAATTTTACTCTAGCGAAACTCCGAATTTGGTACCGTTGCACAGCCCTCGTCAGCCCCTATCCGCAGACACCCCATTCGTAGGGGTAGCGCGAAATTTGACCAACTCGAACATCGGACCGAGGTATAGTGGTAAGTGCCATATTTTGGGTTTTCGTCTAATTTCTATACTTTCTTTTGACTATAGTATACACAAACCCTATATATTTAAACTCGATTCATCGAGCCCGACATTTTAAGATAATTTCCCGAGGAAAATTCCGAAGGAAATTTATAAATTTTCCCTACATTGTTTATTCATTGTTTATTTTTTGGAACTTTAAACCTCAAAATTTTCAGAATTCTGTTCTAGCGAAATTCCAAATTTGGTATCGTTGCACAGCCCTCGTCAGCCCCTATCCGCAGACACCCCATTTGTAGGGGTAGCGCGAAATTTGGCAAAACCGAACACCAAACCGAGGTATAGTGCTGAGTGCGATAATTTGGGTTTTCGTCGATTTTCCATACTTTCTTCTGACTTTAGTATAGTAAACATTGATATATTTAAACTCGATACATCGAGCCCGATCTATCCAGACCATTTCCAAAAATTTTTTCGAAGGAAAGTTATAAACTTTCCATACATTGACCGTTTTTTGGATTTTTAAAACCAAAAATTTTCAAAATTTTACTCTAGCGAAACTCCGAATTTGGTACCGTTGCACAGCCCTCGTCAGCCCCTATCCGCAGACACCCCATTCGTAGGGGTAGCGCGAAATTTGACCAACTCGAACATCGGACCGAGGTATAGTGGTAAGTGCCATATTTTGGGTTTTCGTCTAATTTCTATACTTTCTTTTGACTATAGTATACACAAACCCTATATATTTAAACTCGATTCATCGAGCCCGACATTTTAAGATAATTTCCCGAGGAAAATTCCGAAGGAAATTTATAAATTTTCCCTACATTGTTTATTCATTGTTTATTTTTTGGAACTTTAAACCTCAAAATTTTCAGAATTCTGTTCTAGCGAAATTCCAAATTTGGTATCGTTGCACAGCCCTCGTCAGCCCCTATCCGCAGACACCCCATTTGTAGGGGTAGCGCGAAATTTGGCAAAACCGAACACCAAACCGAGGTATAGTGCTGAGTGCGATAATTTGGGTTTTCGTCGATTTTCCATACTTTCTTCTGACTTTAGTATAGTAAACATTGATATATTTAAACTCGATACATCGAGCCCGATCTATCCAGACCATTTCCAAAAATTTTTTCGAAGGAAAGTTATAAACTTTCCATACATTGACCGTTTTTTGGATTTTTAAAACCAAAAATTTTCAAAATTTTACTCTAGCGAAACTCCGAATTTGGTACCGTTGCACAGCCCTCGTCAGCCCCTATCCGCAGACACCCCATTCGTAGGGGTAGCGCGAAATTTGACCAACTCGAACATCGGACCGAGGTATAGTGGTAAGTGCCATATTTTGGGTTTTCGTCTAATTTCTATACTTTCTTTTGACTATAGTATACACAAACCCTATATATTTAAACTCGATTCATCGAGCCCGACATTTTAAGATAATTTCCCGAGGAAAATTCCGAAGGAAATTTATAAATTTTCCCTACATTGTTTATTCATTGTTTATTTTTTGGAACTTTAAACCTCAAAATTTTCAGAATTCTGTTCTAGCGAAATTCCAAATTTGGTATCGTTGCACAGCCCTCGTCAGCCCCTATCCGCAGACACCCCATTTGTAGGGGTAGCGCGAAATTTGGCAAAACCGAACACCAAACCGAGGTATAGTGCTGAGTGCGATAATTTGGGTTTTCGTCGATTTTCCATACTTTCTTCTGACTTTAGTATAGTAAACATTGATATATTTAAACTCGATACATCGAGCCCGATCTATCCAGACCATTTCCAAAAATTTTTTCGAAGGAAAGTTATAAACTTTCCATACATTGACCGTTTTTTGGATTTTTAAAACCAAAAATTTTCAAAATTTTACTCTAGCGAAACTCCGAATTTGGTACCGTTGCACAGCCCTCGTCAGCCCCTATCCGCAGACACCCCATTCGTAGGGGTAGCGCGAAATTTGACCAACTCGAACATCGGACCGAGGTATAGTGGTAAGTGCCATATTTTGGGTTTTCGTCTAATTTCTATACTTTCTTTTGACTATAGTATACACAAACCCTATATATTTAAACTCGATTCATCGAGCCCGACATTTTAAGATAATTTCCCGAGGAAAATTCCGAAGGAAATTTATAAATTTTCCCTACATTGTTTATTCATTGTTTATTTTTTGGAACTTTAAACCTCAAAATTTTCAGAATTCTGTTCTAGCGAAATTCCAAATTTGGTATCGTTGCACAGCCCTCGTCAGCCCCTATCCGCAGACACCCCATTTGTAGGGGTAGCGCGAAATTTGGCAAAACCGAACACCAAACCGAGGTATAGTGCTGAGTGCGATAATTTGGGTTTTCGTCGATTTTCCATACTTTCTTCTGACTTTAGTATAGTAAACATTGATATATTTAAACTCGATACATCGAGCCCGATCTATCCAGACCATTTCCAAAAATTTTTTCGAAGGAAAGTTATAAACTTTCCATACATTGACCGTTTTTTGGATTTTTAAAACCAAAAATTTTCAAAATTTTACTCTAGCGAAACTCCGAATTTGGTACCGTTGCACAGCCCTCGTCAGCCCCTATCCGCAGACACCCCATTCGTAGGGGTAGCGCGAAATTTGACCAACTCGAACATCGGACCGAGGTATAGTGGTAAGTGCCATATTTTGGGTTTTCGTCTAATTTCTATACTTTCTTTTGACTATAGTATACACAAACCCTATATATTTAAACTCGATTCATCGAGCCCGACATTTTAAGATAATTTCCCGAGGAAAATTCCGAAGGAAATTTATAAATTTTCCCTACATTGTTTATTCATTGTTTATTTTTTGGAACTTTAAACCTCAAAATTTTCAGAATTCTGTTCTAGCGAAATTCCAAATTTGGTATCGTTGCACAGCCCTCGTCAGCCCCTATCCGCAGACACCCCATTTGTAGGGGTAGCGCGAAATTTGGCAAAACCGAACACCAAACCGAGGTATAGTGCTGAGTGCGATAATTTGGGTTTTCGTCGATTTTCCATACTTTCTTCTGACTTTAGTATAGTAAACATTGATATATTTAAACTCGATACATCGAGCCCGATCTATCCAGACCATTTCCAAAAATTTTTTCGAAGGAAAGTTATAAACTTTCCATACATTGACCGTTTTTTGGATTTTTAAAACCAAAAATTTTCAAAATTTTACTCTAGCGAAACTCCGAATTTGGTACCGTTGCACAGCCCTCGTCAGCCCCTATCCGCAGACACCCCATTCGTAGGGGTAGCGCGAAATTTGACCAACTCGAACATCGGACCGAGGTATAGTGGTAAGTGCCATATTTTGGGTTTTCGTCTAATTTCTATACTTTCTTTTGACTATAGTATACACAAACCCTATATATTTAAACTCGATTCATCGAGCCCGACATTTTAAGATAATTTCCCGAGGAAAATTCCGAAGGAAATTTATAAATTTTCCCTACATTGTTTATTCATTGTTTATTTTTTGGAACTTTAAACCTCAAAATTTTCAGAATTCTGTTCTAGCGAAATTCCAAATTTGGTATCGTTGCACAGCCCTCGTCAGCCCCTATCCGCAGACACCCCATTTGTAGGGGTAGCGCGAAATTTGGCAAAACCGAACACCAAACCGAGGTATAGTGCTGAGTGCGATAATTTGGGTTTTCGTCGATTTTCCATACTTTCTTCTGACTTTAGTATAGTAAACATTGATATATTTAAACTCGATACATCGAGCCCGATCTATCCAGACCATTTCCAAAAATTTTTTCGAAGGAAAGTTATAAACTTTCCATACATTGACCGTTTTTTGGATTTTTAAAACCAAAAATTTTCAAAATTTTACTCTAGCGAAACTCCGAATTTGGTACCGTTGCACAGCCCTCGTCAGCCCCTATCCGCAGACACCCCATTCGTAGGGGTAGCGCGAAATTTGACCAACTCGAACATCGGACCGAGGTATAGTGGTAAGTGCCATATTTTGGGTTTTCGTCTAATTTCTATACTTTCTTTTGACTATAGTATACACAAACCCTATATATTTAAACTCGATTCATCGAGCCCGACATTTTAAGATAATTTCCCGAGGAAAATTCCGAAGGAAATTTATAAATTTTCCCTACATTGTTTATTCATTGTTTATTTTTTGGAACTTTAAACCTCAAAATTTTCAGAATTCTGTTCTAGCGAAATTCCAAATTTGGTATCGTTGCACAGCCCTCGTCAGCCCCTATCCGCAGACACCCCATTTGTAGGGGTAGCGCGAAATTTGGCAAAACCGAACACCAAACCGAGGTATAGTGCTGAGTGCGATAATTTGGGTTTTCGTCGATTTTCCATACTTTCTTCTGACTTTAGTATAGTAAACATTGATATATTTAAACTCGATACATCGAGCCCGATCTATCCAGACCATTTCCAAAAATTTTTTCGAAGGAAAGTTATAAACTTTCCATACATTGACCGTTTTTTGGATTTTTAAAACCAAAAATTTTCAAAATTTTACTCTAGCGAAACTCCGAATTTGGTACCGTTGCACAGCCCTCGTCAGCCCCTATCCGCAGACACCCCATTCGTAGGGGTAGCGCGAAATTTGACCAACTCGAACATCGGACCGAGGTATAGTGGTAAGTGCCATATTTTGGGTTTTCGTCTAATTTCTATACTTTCTTTTGACTATAGTATACACAAACCCTATATATTTAAACTCGATTCATCGAGCCCGACATTTTAAGATAATTTCCCGAGGAAAATTCCGAAGGAAATTTATAAATTTTCCCTACATTGTTTATTCATTGTTTATTTTTTGGAACTTTAAACCTCAAAATTTTCAGAATTCTGTTCTAGCGAAATTCCAAATTTGGTATCGTTGCACAGCCCTCGTCAGCCCCTATCCGCAGACACCCCATTTGTAGGGGTAGCGCGAAATTTGGCAAAACCGAACACCAAACCGAGGTATAGTGCTGAGTGCGATAATTTGGGTTTTCGTCGATTTTCCATACTTTCTTCTGACTTTAGTATAGTAAACATTGATATATTTAAACTCGATACATCGAGCCCGATCTATCCAGACCATTTCCAAAAATTTTTTCGAAGGAAAGTTATAAACTTTCCATACATTGACCGTTTTTTGGATTTTTAAAACCAAAAATTTTCAAAATTTTACTCTAGCGAAACTCCGAATTTGGTACCGTTGCACAGCCCTCGTCAGCCCCTATCCGCAGACACCCCATTCGTAGGGGTAGCGCGAAATTTGACCAACTCGAACATCGGACCGAGGTATAGTGGTAAGTGCCATATTTTGGGTTTTCGTCTAATTTCTATACTTTCTTTTGACTATAGTATACACAAACCCTATATATTTAAACTCGATTCATCGAGCCCGACATTTTAAGATAATTTCCCGAGGAAAATTCCGAAGGAAATTTATAAATTTTCCCTACATTGTTTATTCATTGTTTATTTTTTGGAACTTTAAACCTCAAAATTTTCAGAATTCTGTTCTAGCGAAATTCCAAATTTGGTATCGTTGCACAGCCCTCGTCAGCCCCTATCCGCAGACACCCCATTTGTAGGGGTAGCGCGAAATTTGGCAAAACCGAACACCAAACCGAGGTATAGTGCTGAGTGCGATAATTTGGGTTTTCGTCGATTTTCCATACTTTCTTCTGACTTTAGTATAGTAAACATTGATATATTTAAACTCGATACATCGAGCCCGATCTATCCAGACCATTTCCAAAAATTTTTTCGAAGGAAAGTTATAAACTTTCCATACATTGACCGTTTTTTGGATTTTTAAAACCAAAAATTTTCAAAATTTTACTCTAGCGAAACTCCGAATTTGGTACCGTTGCACAGCCCTCGTCAGCCCCTATCCGCAGACACCCCATTCGTAGGGGTAGCGCGAAATTTGACCAACTCGAACATCGGACCGAGGTATAGTGGTAAGTGCCATATTTTGGGTTTTCGTCTAATTTCTATACTTTCTTTTGACTATAGTATACACAAACCCTATATATTTAAACTCGATTCATCGAGCCCGACATTTTAAGATAATTTCCCGAGGAAAATTCCGAAGGAAATTTATAAATTTTCCCTACATTGTTTATTCATTGTTTATTTTTTGGAACTTTAAACCTCAAAATTTTCAGAATTCTGTTCTAGCGAAATTCCAAATTTGGTATCGTTGCACAGCCCTCGTCAGCCCCTATCCGCAGACACCCCATTTGTAGGGGTAGCGCGAAATTTGGCAAAACCGAACACCAAACCGAGGTATAGTGCTGAGTGCGATAATTTGGGTTTTCGTCGATTTTCCATACTTTCTTCTGACTTTAGTATAGTAAACATTGATATATTTAAACTCGATACATCGAGCCCGATCTATCCAGACCATTTCCAAAAATTTTTTCGAAGGAAAGTTATAAACTTTCCATACATTGACCGTTTTTTGGATTTTTAAAACCAAAAATTTTCAAAATTTTACTCTAGCGAAACTCCGAATTTGGTACCGTTGCACAGCCCTCGTCAGCCCCTATCCGCAGACACCCCATTCGTAGGGGTAGCGCGAAATTTGACCAACTCGAACATCGGACCGAGGTATAGTGGTAAGTGCCATATTTTGGGTTTTCGTCTAATTTCTATACTTTCTTTTGACTATAGTATACACAAACCCTATATATTTAAACTCGATTCATCGAGCCCGACATTTTAAGATAATTTCCCGAGGAAAATTCCGAAGGAAATTTATAAATTTTCCCTACATTGTTTATTCATTGTTTATTTTTTGGAACTTTAAACCTCAAAATTTTCAGAATTCTGTTCTAGCGAAATTCCAAATTTGGTATCGTTGCACAGCCCTCGTCAGCCCCTATCCGCAGACACCCCATTTGTAGGGGTAGCGCGAAATTTGGCAAAACCGAACACCAAACCGAGGTATAGTGCTGAGTGCGATAATTTGGGTTTTCGTCGATTTTCCATACTTTCTTCTGACTTTAGTATAGTAAACATTGATATATTTAAACTCGATACATCGAGCCCGATCTATCCAGACCATTTCCAAAAATTTTTTCGAAGGAAAGTTATAAACTTTCCATACATTGACCGTTTTTTGGATTTTTAAAACCAAAAATTTTCAAAATTTTACTCTAGCGAAACTCCGAATTTGGTACCGTTGCACAGCCCTCGTCAGCCCCTATCCGCAGACACCCCATTCGTAGGGGTAGCGCGAAATTTGACCAACTCGAACATCGGACCGAGGTATAGTGGTAAGTGCCATATTTTGGGTTTTCGTCTAATTTCTATACTTTCTTTTGACTATAGTATACACAAACCCTATATATTTAAACTCGATTCATCGAGCCCGACATTTTAAGATAATTTCCCGAGGAAAATTCCGAAGGAAATTTATAAATTTTCCCTACATTGTTTATTCATTGTTTATTTTTTGGAACTTTAAACCTCAAAATTTTCAGAATTCTGTTCTAGCGAAATTCCAAATTTGGTATCGTTGCACAGCCCTCGTCAGCCCCTATCCGCAGACACCCCATTTGTAGGGGTAGCGCGAAATTTGGCAAAACCGAACACCAAACCGAGGTATAGTGCTGAGTGCGATAATTTGGGTTTTCGTCGATTTTCCATACTTTCTTCTGACTTTAGTATAGTAAACATTGATATATTTAAACTCGATACATCGAGCCCGATCTATCCAGACCATTTCCAAAAATTTTTTCGAAGGAAAGTTATAAACTTTCCATACATTGACCGTTTTTTGGATTTTTAAAACCAAAAATTTTCAAAATTTTACTCTAGCGAAACTCCGAATTTGGTACCGTTGCACAGCCCTCGTCAGCCCCTATCCGCAGACACCCCATTCGTAGGGGTAGCGCGAAATTTGACCAACTCGAACATCGGACCGAGGTATAGTGGTAAGTGCCATATTTTGGGTTTTCGTCTAATTTCTATACTTTCTTTTGACTATAGTATACACAAACCCTATATATTTAAACTCGATTCATCGAGCCCGACATTTTAAGATAATTTCCCGAGGAAAATTCCGAAGGAAATTTATAAATTTTCCCTACATTGTTTATTCATTGTTTATTTTTTGGAACTTTAAACCTCAAAATTTTCAGAATTCTGTTCTAGCGAAATTCCAAATTTGGTATCGTTGCACAGCCCTCGTCAGCCCCTATCCGCAGACACCCCATTTGTAGGGGTAGCGCGAAATTTGGCAAAACCGAACACCAAACCGAGGTATAGTGCTGAGTGCGATAATTTGGGTTTTCGTCGATTTTCCATACTTTCTTCTGACTTTAGTATAGTAAACATTGATATATTTAAACTCGATACATCGAGCCCGATCTATCCAGACCATTTCCAAAAATTTTTTCGAAGGAAAGTTATAAACTTTCCATACATTGACCGTTTTTTGGATTTTTAAAACCAAAAATTTTCAAAATTTTACTCTAGCGAAACTCCGAATTTGGTACCGTTGCACAGCCCTCGTCAGCCCCTATCCGCAGACACCCCATTCGTAGGGGTAGCGCGAAATTTGACCAACTCGAACATCGGACCGAGGTATAGTGGTAAGTGCCATATTTTGGGTTTTCGTCTAATTTCTATACTTTCTTTTGACTATAGTATACACAAACCCTATATATTTAAACTCGATTCATCGAGCCCGACATTTTAAGATAATTTCCCGAGGAAAATTCCGAAGGAAATTTATAAATTTTCCCTACATTGTTTATTCATTGTTTATTTTTTGGAACTTTAAACCTCAAAATTTTCAGAATTCTGTTCTAGCGAAATTCCAAATTTGGTATCGTTGCACAGCCCTCGTCAGCCCCTATCCGCAGACACCCCATTTGTAGGGGTAGCGCGAAATTTGGCAAAACCGAACACCAAACCGAGGTATAGTGCTGAGTGCGATAATTTGGGTTTTCGTCGATTTTCCATACTTTCTTCTGACTTTAGTATAGTAAACATTGATATATTTAAACTCGATACATCGAGCCCGATCTATCCAGACCATTTCCAAAAATTTTTTCGAAGGAAAGTTATAAACTTTCCATACATTGACCGTTTTTTGGATTTTTAAAACCAAAAATTTTCAAAATTTTACTCTAGCGAAACTCCGAATTTGGTACCGTTGCACAGCCCTCGTCAGCCCCTATCCGCAGACACCCCATTCGTAGGGGTAGCGCGAAATTTGACCAACTCGAACATCGGACCGAGGTATAGTGGTAAGTGCCATATTTTGGGTTTTCGTCTAATTTCTATACTTTCTTTTGACTATAGTATACACAAACCCTATATATTTAAACTCGATTCATCGAGCCCGACATTTTAAGATAATTTCCCGAGGAAAATTCCGAAGGAAATTTATAAATTTTCCCTACATTGTTTATTCATTGTTTATTTTTTGGAACTTTAAACCTCAAAATTTTCAGAATTCTGTTCTAGCGAAATTCCAAATTTGGTATCGTTGCACAGCCCTCGTCAGCCCCTATCCGCAGACACCCCATTTGTAGGGGTAGCGCGAAATTTGGCAAAACCGAACACCAAACCGAGGTATAGTGCTGAGTGCGATAATTTGGGTTTTCGTCGATTTTCCATACTTTCTTCTGACTTTAGTATAGTAAACATTGATATATTTAAACTCGATACATCGAGCCCGATCTATCCAGACCATTTCCAAAAATTTTTTCGAAGGAAAGTTATAAACTTTCCATACATTGACCGTTTTTTGGATTTTTAAAACCAAAAATTTTCAAAATTTTACTCTAGCGAAACTCCGAATTTGGTACCGTTGCACAGCCCTCGTCAGCCCCTATCCGCAGACACCCCATTCGTAGGGGTAGCGCGAAATTTGACCAACTCGAACATCGGACCGAGGTATAGTGGTAAGTGCCATATTTTGGGTTTTCGTCTAATTTCTATACTTTCTTTTGACTATAGTATACACAAACCCTATATATTTAAACTCGATTCATCGAGCCCGACATTTTAAGATAATTTCCCGAGGAAAATTCCGAAGGAAATTTATAAATTTTCCCTACATTGTTTATTCATTGTTTATTTTTTGGAACTTTAAACCTCAAAATTTTCAGAATTCTGTTCTAGCGAAATTCCAAATTTGGTATCGTTGCACAGCCCTCGTCAGCCCCTATCCGCAGACACCCCATTTGTAGGGGTAGCGCGAAATTTGGCAAAACCGAACACCAAACCGAGGTATAGTGCTGAGTGCGATAATTTGGGTTTTCGTCGATTTTCCATACTTTCTTCTGACTTTAGTATAGTAAACATTGATATATTTAAACTCGATACATCGAGCCCGATCTATCCAGACCATTTCCAAAAATTTTTTCGAAGGAAAGTTATAAACTTTCCATACATTGACCGTTTTTTGGATTTTTAAAACCAAAAATTTTCAAAATTTTACTCTAGCGAAACTCCGAATTTGGTACCGTTGCACAGCCCTCGTCAGCCCCTATCCGCAGACACCCCATTCGTAGGGGTAGCGCGAAATTTGACCAACTCGAACATCGGACCGAGGTATAGTGGTAAGTGCCATATTTTGGGTTTTCGTCTAATTTCTATACTTTCTTTTGACTATAGTATACACAAACCCTATATATTTAAACTCGATTCATCGAGCCCGACATTTTAAGATAATTTCCCGAGGAAAATTCCGAAGGAAATTTATAAATTTTCCCTACATTGTTTATTCATTGTTTATTTTTTGGAACTTTAAACCTCAAAATTTTCAGAATTCTGTTCTAGCGAAATTCCAAATTTGGTATCGTTGCACAGCCCTCGTCAGCCCCTATCCGCAGACACCCCATTTGTAGGGGTAGCGCGAAATTTGGCAAAACCGAACACCAAACCGAGGTATAGTGCTGAGTGCGATAATTTGGGTTTTCGTCGATTTTCCATACTTTCTTCTGACTTTAGTATAGTAAACATTGATATATTTAAACTCGATACATCGAGCCCGATCTATCCAGACCATTTCCAAAAATTTTTTCGAAGGAAAGTTATAAACTTTCCATACATTGACCGTTTTTTGGATTTTTAAAACCAAAAATTTTCAAAATTTTACTCTAGCGAAACTCCGAATTTGGTACCGTTGCACAGCCCTCGTCAGCCCCTATCCGCAGACACCCCATTCGTAGGGGTAGCGCGAAATTTGACCAACTCGAACATCGGACCGAGGTATAGTGGTAAGTGCCATATTTTGGGTTTTCGTCTAATTTCTATACTTTCTTTTGACTATAGTATACACAAACCCTATATATTTAAACTCGATTCATCGAGCCCGACATTTTAAGATAATTTCCCGAGGAAAATTCCGAAGGAAATTTATAAATTTTCCCTACATTGTTTATTCATTGTTTATTTTTTGGAACTTTAAACCTCAAAATTTTCAGAATTCTGTTCTAGCGAAATTCCAAATTTGGTATCGTTGCACAGCCCTCGTCAGCCCCTATCCGCAGACACCCCATTTGTAGGGGTAGCGCGAAATTTGGCAAAACCGAACACCAAACCGAGGTATAGTGCTGAGTGCGATAATTTGGGTTTTCGTCGATTTTCCATACTTTCTTCTGACTTTAGTATAGTAAACATTGATATATTTAAACTCGATACATCGAGCCCGATCTATCCAGACCATTTCCAAAAATTTTTTCGAAGGAAAGTTATAAACTTTCCATACATTGACCGTTTTTTGGATTTTTAAAACCAAAAATTTTCAAAATTTTACTCTAGCGAAACTCCGAATTTGGTACCGTTGCACAGCCCTCGTCAGCCCCTATCCGCAGACACCCCATTCGTAGGGGTAGCGCGAAATTTGACCAACTCGAACATCGGACCGAGGTATAGTGGTAAGTGCCATATTTTGGGTTTTCGTCTAATTTCTATACTTTCTTTTGACTATAGTATACACAAACCCTATATATTTAAACTCGATTCATCGAGCCCGACATTTTAAGATAATTTCCCGAGGAAAATTCCGAAGGAAATTTATAAATTTTCCCTACATTGTTTATTCATTGTTTATTTTTTGGAACTTTAAACCTCAAAATTTTCAGAATTCTGTTCTAGCGAAATTCCAAATTTGGTATCGTTGCACAGCCCTCGTCAGCCCCTATCCGCAGACACCCCATTTGTAGGGGTAGCGCGAAATTTGGCAAAACCGAACACCAAACCGAGGTATAGTGCTGAGTGCGATAATTTGGGTTTTCGTCGATTTTCCATACTTTCTTCTGACTTTAGTATAGTAAACATTGATATATTTAAACTCGATACATCGAGCCCGATCTATCCAGACCATTTCCAAAAATTTTTTCGAAGGAAAGTTATAAACTTTCCATACATTGACCGTTTTTTGGATTTTTAAAACCAAAAATTTTCAAAATTTTACTCTAGCGAAACTCCGAATTTGGTACCGTTGCACAGCCCTCGTCAGCCCCTATCCGCAGACACCCCATTCGTAGGGGTAGCGCGAAATTTGACCAACTCGAACATCGGACCGAGGTATAGTGGTAAGTGCCATATTTTGGGTTTTCGTCTAATTTCTATACTTTCTTTTGACTATAGTATACACAAACCCTATATATTTAAACTCGATTCATCGAGCCCGACATTTTAAGATAATTTCCCGAGGAAAATTCCGAAGGAAATTTATAAATTTTCCCTACATTGTTTATTCATTGTTTATTTTTTGGAACTTTAAACCTCAAAATTTTCAGAATTCTGTTCTAGCGAAATTCCAAATTTGGTATCGTTGCACAGCCCTCGTCAGCCCCTATCCGCAGACACCCCATTTGTAGGGGTAGCGCGAAATTTGGCAAAACCGAACACCAAACCGAGGTATAGTGCTGAGTGCGATAATTTGGGTTTTCGTCGATTTTCCATACTTTCTTCTGACTTTAGTATAGTAAACATTGATATATTTAAACTCGATACATCGAGCCCGATCTATCCAGACCATTTCCAAAAATTTTTTCGAAGGAAAGTTATAAACTTTCCATACATTGACCGTTTTTTGGATTTTTAAAACCAAAAATTTTCAAAATTTTACTCTAGCGAAACTCCGAATTTGGTACCGTTGCACAGCCCTCGTCAGCCCCTATCCGCAGACACCCCATTCGTAGGGGTAGCGCGAAATTTGACCAACTCGAACATCGGACCGAGGTATAGTGGTAAGTGCCATATTTTGGGTTTTCGTCTAATTTCTATACTTTCTTTTGACTATAGTATACACAAACCCTATATATTTAAACTCGATTCATCGAGCCCGACATTTTAAGATAATTTCCCGAGGAAAATTCCGAAGGAAATTTATAAATTTTCCCTACATTGTTTATTCATTGTTTATTTTTTGGAACTTTAAACCTCAAAATTTTCAGAATTCTGTTCTAGCGAAATTCCAAATTTGGTATCGTTGCACAGCCCTCGTCAGCCCCTATCCGCAGACACCCCATTTGTAGGGGTAGCGCGAAATTTGGCAAAACCGAACACCAAACCGAGGTATAGTGCTGAGTGCGATAATTTGGGTTTTCGTCGATTTTCCATACTTTCTTCTGACTTTAGTATAGTAAACATTGATATATTTAAACTCGATACATCGAGCCCGATCTATCCAGACCATTTCCAAAAATTTTTTCGAAGGAAAGTTATAAACTTTCCATACATTGACCGTTTTTTGGATTTTTAAAACCAAAAATTTTCAAAATTTTACTCTAGCGAAACTCCGAATTTGGTACCGTTGCACAGCCCTCGTCAGCCCCTATCCGCAGACACCCCATTCGTAGGGGTAGCGCGAAATTTGACCAACTCGAACATCGGACCGAGGTATAGTGGTAAGTGCCATATTTTGGGTTTTCGTCTAATTTCTATACTTTCTTTTGACTATAGTATACACAAACCCTATATATTTAAACTCGATTCATCGAGCCCGACATTTTAAGATAATTTCCCGAGGAAAATTCCGAAGGAAATTTATAAATTTTCCCTACATTGTTTATTCATTGTTTATTTTTTGGAACTTTAAACCTCAAAATTTTCAGAATTCTGTTCTAGCGAAATTCCAAATTTGGTATCGTTGCACAGCCCTCGTCAGCCCCTATCCGCAGACACCCCATTTGTAGGGGTAGCGCGAAATTTGGCAAAACCGAACACCAAACCGAGGTATAGTGCTGAGTGCGATAATTTGGGTTTTCGTCGATTTTCCATACTTTCTTCTGACTTTAGTATAGTAAACATTGATATATTTAAACTCGATACATCGAGCCCGATCTATCCAGACCATTTCCAAAAATTTTTTCGAAGGAAAGTTATAAACTTTCCATACATTGACCGTTTTTTGGATTTTTAAAACCAAAAATTTTCAAAATTTTACTCTAGCGAAACTCCGAATTTGGTACCGTTGCACAGCCCTCGTCAGCCCCTATCCGCAGACACCCCATTCGTAGGGGTAGCGCGAAATTTGACCAACTCGAACATCGGACCGAGGTATAGTGGTAAGTGCCATATTTTGGGTTTTCGTCTAATTTCTATACTTTCTTTTGACTATAGTATACACAAACCCTATATATTTAAACTCGATTCATCGAGCCCGACATTTTAAGATAATTTCCCGAGGAAAATTCCGAAGGAAATTTATAAATTTTCCCTACATTGTTTATTCATTGTTTATTTTTTGGAACTTTAAACCTCAAAATTTTCAGAATTCTGTTCTAGCGAAATTCCAAATTTGGTATCGTTGCACAGCCCTCGTCAGCCCCTATCCGCAGACACCCCATTTGTAGGGGTAGCGCGAAATTTGGCAAAACCGAACACCAAACCGAGGTATAGTGCTGAGTGCGATAATTTGGGTTTTCGTCGATTTTCCATACTTTCTTCTGACTTTAGTATAGTAAACATTGATATATTTAAACTCGATACATCGAGCCCGATCTATCCAGACCATTTCCAAAAATTTTTTCGAAGGAAAGTTATAAACTTTCCATACATTGACCGTTTTTTGGATTTTTAAAACCAAAAATTTTCAAAATTTTACTCTAGCGAAACTCCGAATTTGGTACCGTTGCACAGCCCTCGTCAGCCCCTATCCGCAGACACCCCATTCGTAGGGGTAGCGCGAAATTTGACCAACTCGAACATCGGACCGAGGTATAGTGGTAAGTGCCATATTTTGGGTTTTCGTCTAATTTCTATACTTTCTTTTGACTATAGTATACACAAACCCTATATATTTAAACTCGATTCATCGAGCCCGACATTTTAAGATAATTTCCCGAGGAAAATTCCGAAGGAAATTTATAAATTTTCCCTACATTGTTTATTCATTGTTTATTTTTTGGAACTTTAAACCTCAAAATTTTCAGAATTCTGTTCTAGCGAAATTCCAAATTTGGTATCGTTGCACAGCCCTCGTCAGCCCCTATCCGCAGACACCCCATTTGTAGGGGTAGCGCGAAATTTGGCAAAACCGAACACCAAACCGAGGTATAGTGCTGAGTGCGATAATTTGGGTTTTCGTCGATTTTCCATACTTTCTTCTGACTTTAGTATAGTAAACATTGATATATTTAAACTCGATACATCGAGCCCGATCTATCCAGACCATTTCCAAAAATTTTTTCGAAGGAAAGTTATAAACTTTCCATACATTGACCGTTTTTTGGATTTTTAAAACCAAAAATTTTCAAAATTTTACTCTAGCGAAACTCCGAATTTGGTACCGTTGCACAGCCCTCGTCAGCCCCTATCCGCAGACACCCCATTCGTAGGGGTAGCGCGAAATTTGACCAACTCGAACATCGGACCGAGGTATAGTGGTAAGTGCCATATTTTGGGTTTTCGTCTAATTTCTATACTTTCTTTTGACTATAGTATACACAAACCCTATATATTTAAACTCGATTCATCGAGCCCGACATTTTAAGATAATTTCCCGAGGAAAATTCCGAAGGAAATTTATAAATTTTCCCTACATTGTTTATTCATTGTTTATTTTTTGGAACTTTAAACCTCAAAATTTTCAGAATTCTGTTCTAGCGAAATTCCAAATTTGGTATCGTTGCACAGCCCTCGTCAGCCCCTATCCGCAGACACCCCATTTGTAGGGGTAGCGCGAAATTTGGCAAAACCGAACACCAAACCGAGGTATAGTGCTGAGTGCGATAATTTGGGTTTTCGTCGATTTTCCATACTTTCTTCTGACTTTAGTATAGTAAACATTGATATATTTAAACTCGATACATCGAGCCCGATCTATCCAGACCATTTCCAAAAATTTTTTCGAAGGAAAGTTATAAACTTTCCATACATTGACCGTTTTTTTGGTTTTAAAACCAAAAATTTTCAAAATTTTACTCTAGCGAAACTCCGAATTTGGTACCGTTGCACAGCCCTCGTCAGCCCCTATCCGCAGACACCCCATTCGTAGGGGTAGCGCGAAATTTGACCAACTCGAACATCGGACCGAGGTATAGTGGTAAGTGCCATATTTTGGGTTTTCGTCTAATTTCTATACTTTCTTTTGACTATAGTATACACAAACCCTATATATTTAAACTCGATTCATCGAGCCCGACATTTTAAGATAATTTCCCGAGGAAAATTCCGAAGGAAATTTATAAATTTTCCCTACATTGTTTATTCATTGTTTATTTTTTGGAACTTTAAACCTCAAAATTTTCAGAATTCTGTTCTAGCGAAATTCCAAATTTGGTATCGTTGCACAGCCCTCGTCAGCCCCTATCCGCAGACACCCCATTTGTAGGGGTAGCGCGAAATTTGGCAAAACCGAACACCAAACCGAGGTATAGTGCTGAGTGCGATAATTTGGGTTTTCGTCGATTTTCCATACTTTCTTCTGACTTTAGTATAGTAAACATTGATATATTTAAACTCGATACATCGAGCCCGATCTATCCAGACCATTTCCAAAAATTTTTTCGAAGGAAAGTTATAAACTTTCCATACATTGACCGTTTTTTGGATTTTTAAAACCAAAAATTTTCAAAATTTTACTCTAGCGAAACTCCGAATTTGGTACCGTTGCACAGCCCTCGTCAGCCCCTATCCGCAGACACCCCATTCGTAGGGGTAGCGCGAAATTTGACCAACTCGAACATCGGACCGAGGTATAGTGGTAAGTGCCATATTTTGGGTTTTCGTCTAATTTCTATACTTTCTTTTGACTATAGTATACACAAACCCTATATATTTAAACTCGATTCATCGAGCCCGACATTTTAAGATAATTTCCCGAGGAAAATTCCGAAGGAAATTTATAAATTTTCCCTACATTGTTTATTCATTGTTTATTTTTTGGAACTTTAAACCTCAAAATTTTCAGAATTCTGTTCTAGCGAAATTCCAAATTTGGTATCGTTGCACAGCCCTCGTCAGCCCCTATCCGCAGACACCCCATTTGTAGGGGTAGCGCGAAATTTGGCAAAACCGAACACCAAACCGAGGTATAGTGCTGAGTGCGATAATTTGGGTTTTCGTCGATTTTCCATACTTTCTTCTGACTTTAGTATAGTAAACATTGATATATTTAAACTCGATACATCGAGCCCGATCTATCCAGACCATTTCCAAAAATTTTTTTCGAAGGAAAGTTATAAACTTTCCATACATTGACCGTTTTTTGGATTTTTAAAACCAAAAATTTTCAAAATTTTACTCTAGCGAAACTCCGAATTTGGTACCGTTGCACAGCCCTCGTCAGCCCCTATCCGCAGACACCCCATTCGTAGGGGTAGCGCGAAATTTGACCAACTCGAACATCGGACCGAGGTATAGTGGTAAGTGCCATATTTTGGGTTTTCGTCTAATTTCTATACTTTCTTTTGACTATAGTATACACAAACCCTATATATTTAAACTCGATTCATCGAGCCCGACATTTTAAGATAATTTCCCGAGGAAAATTCCGAAGGAAATTTATAAATTTTCCCTACATTGTTTATTCATTGTTTATTTTTTGGAACTTTAAACCTCAAAATTTTCAGAATTCTGTTCTAGCGAAATTCCAAATTTGGTATCGTTGCACAGCCCTCGTCAGCCCCTATCCGCAGACACCCCATTTGTAGGGGTAGCGCGAAATTTGGCAAAACCGAACACCAAACCGAGGTATAGTGCTGAGTGCGATAATTTGGGTTTTCGTCGATTTTCCATACTTTCTTCTGACTTTAGTATAGTAAACATTGATATATTTAAACTCGATACATCGAGCCCGATCTATCCAGACCATTTCCAAAAATTTTTTCGAAGGAAAGTTATAAACTTTCCATACATTGACCGTTTTTTGGATTTTTAAAACCAAAAATTTTCAAAATTTTACTCTAGCGAAACTCCGAATTTGGTACCGTTGCACAGCCCTCGTCAGCCCCTATCCGCAGACACCCCATTCGTAGGGGTAGCGCGAAATTTGACCAACTCGAACATCGGACCGAGGTATAGTGGTAAGTGCCATATTTTGGGTTTTCGTCTAATTTCTATACTTTCTTTTGACTATAGTATACACAAACCCTATATATTTAAACTCGATTCATCGAGCCCGACATTTTAAGATAATTTCCCGAGGAAAATTCCGAAGGAAATTTATAAATTTTCCCTACATTGTTTATTCATTGTTTATTTTTTGGAACTTTAAACCTCAAAATTTTCAGAATTCTGTTCTAGCGAAATTCCAAATTTGGTATCGTTGCACAGCCCTCGTCAGCCCCTATCCGCAGACACCCCATTTGTAGGGGTAGCGCGAAATTTGGCAAAACCGAACACCAAACCGAGGTATAGTGCTGAGTGCGATAATTTGGGTTTTCGTCGATTTTCCATACTTTCTTCTGACTTTAGTATAGTAAACATTGATATATTTAAACTCGATACATCGAGCCCGATCTATCCAGACCATTTCCAAAAATTTTTTCGAAGGAAAGTTATAAACTTTCCATACATTGACCGTTTTTTGGATTTTTAAAACCAAAAATTTTCAAAATTTTACTCTAGCGAAACTCCGAATTTGGTACCGTTGCACAGCCCTCGTCAGCCCCTATCCGCAGACACCCCATTCGTAGGGGTAGCGCGAAATTTGACCAACTCGAACATCGGACCGAGGTATAGTGGTAAGTGCCATATTTTGGGTTTTCGTCTAATTTCTATACTTTCTTTTGACTATAGTATACACAAACCCTATATATTTAAACTCGATTCATCGAGCCCGACATTTTAAGATAATTTCCCGAGGAAAATTCCGAAGGAAATTTATAAATTTTCCCTACATTGTTTATTCATTGTTTATTTTTTGGAACTTTAAACCTCAAAATTTTCAGAATTCTGTTCTAGCGAAATTCCAAATTTGGTATCGTTGCACAGCCCTCGTCAGCCCCTATCCGCAGACACCCCATTTGTAGGGGTAGCGCGAAATTTGGCAAAACCGAACACCAAACCGAGGTATAGTGCTGAGTGCGATAATTTGGGTTTTCGTCGATTTTCCATACTTTCTTCTGACTTTAGTATAGTAAACATTGATATATTTAAACTCGATACATCGAGCCCGATCTATCCAGACCATTTCCAAAAATTTTTTCGAAGGAAAGTTATAAACTTTCCATACATTGACCGTTTTTTGGATTTTTAAAACCAAAAATTTTCAAAATTTTACTCTAGCGAAACTCCGAATTTGGTACCGTTGCACAGCCCTCGTCAGCCCCTATCCGCAGACACCCCATTCGTAGGGGGTAGCGCGAAATTTGACCAACTCGAACATCGGACCGAGGTATAGTGGTAAGTGCCATATTTTGGGTTTTCGTCTAATTTCTATACTTTCTTTTGACTATAGTATACACAAACCCTATATATTTAAACTCGATTCATCGAGCCCGACATTTTAAGATAATTTCCCGAGGAAAATTCCGAAGGAAATTTATAAATTTTCCCTACATTGTTTATTCATTGTTTATTTTTTGGAACTTTAAACCTCAAAATTTTCAGAATTCTGTTCTAGCGAAATTCCAAATTTGGTATCGTTGCACAGCCCTCGTCAGCCCCTATCCGCAGACACCCCATTTGTAGGGGTAGCGCGAAATTTGGCAAAACCGAACACCAAACCGAGGTATAGTGCTGAGTGCGATAATTTGGGTTTTCGTCGATTTTCCATACTTTCTTCTGACTTTAGTATAGTAAACATTGATATATTTAAACTCGATACATCGAGCCCGATCTATCCAGACCATTTCCAAAAATTTTTTCGAAGGAAAGTTATAAACTTTCCATACATTGACCGTTTTTTGGATTTTTAAAACCAAAAATTTTCAAAATTTTACTCTAGCGAAACTCCGAATTTGGTACCGTTGCACAGCCCTCGTCAGCCCCTATCCGCAGACACCCCATTCGTAGGGGTAGCGCGAAATTTGACCAACTCGAACATCGGACCGAGGTATAGTGGTAAGTGCCATATTTTGGGTTTTCGTCTAATTTCTATACTTTCTTTTGACTATAGTATACACAAACCCTATATATTTAAACTCGATTCATCGAGCCCGACATTTTAAGATAATTTCCCGAGGAAAATTCCGAAGGAAATTTATAAATTTTCCCTACATTGTTTATTCATTGTTTATTTTTTGGAACTTTAAACCTCAAAATTTTCAGAATTCTGTTCTAGCGAAATTCCAAATTTGGTATCGTTGCACAGCCCTCGTCAGCCCCTATCCGCAGACACCCCATTTGTAGGGGTAGCGCGAAATTTGGCAAAACCGAACACCAAACCGAGGTATAGTGCTGAGTGCGATAATTTGGGTTTTCGTCGATTTTCCATACTTTCTTCTGACTTTAGTATAGTAAACATTGATATATTTAAACTCGATACATCGAGCCCGATCTATCCAGACCATTTCCAAAAATTTTTTCGAAGGAAAGTTATAAACTTTCCATACATTGACCGTTTTTTGGATTTTTAAAACCAAAAATTTTCAAAATTTTACTCTAGCGAAACTCCGAATTTGGTACCGTTGCACAGCCCTCGTCAGCCCCTATCCGCAGACACCCCATTCGTAGGGGTAGCGCGAAATTTGACCAACTCGAACATCGGACCGAGGTATAGTGGTAAGTGCCATATTTTGGGTTTTCGTCTAATTTCTATACTTTCTTATGACTATAGTATACACAAACCCCTATATATTTAAACTCGATTCATCGAGCCCGACATTTTAAGATAATTTCCCGAGGAAAATTCCGAAGGAAATTTATAAATTTTCCCTACATTGTTTATTCATTGTTTATTTTTTGGAACTTTAAACCTCAAAATTTTCAGAATTCTGTTCTAGCGAAATTCCAAATTTGGTATCGTTGCACAGCCCTCGTCAGCCCCTATCCGCAGACACCCCATTTGTAGGGGTAGCGCGAAATTTGGCAAAACCGAACACCAAACCGAGGTATAGTGCTGAGTGCGATAATTTGGGTTTTCGTCGATTTTCCATACTTTCTTCTGACTTTAGTATAGTAAACATTGATATATTTAAACTCGATACATCGAGCCCGATCTATCCAGACCATTTCCAAAAATTTTTTCGAAGGAAAGTTATAAACTTTCCATACATTGACCGTTTTTTGGATTTTTAAAACCAAAAATTTTCAAAATTTTACTCTAGCGAAACTCCGAATTTGGTACCGTTGCACAGCCCTCGTCAGCCCCTATCCGCAGACACCCCATTCGTAGGGGTAGCGCGAAATTTGACCAACTCGAACATCGGACCGAGGTATAGTGGTAAGTGCCATATTTTGGGTTTTCGTCTAATTTCTATACTTTCTTTTGACTATAGTATACACAACCCTATATATTTAAACTCGATTCATCGAGCCCGACATTTTAAGATAATTTCCCGAGGAAAATTCCGAAGGAAATTTATAAATTTTCCCTACATTGTTTATTCATTGTTTATTTTTGGAACTTTAAACCTCAAAATTTTCAGAATTCTGTTCTAGCGAAATTCCAAATTTGGTATCGTTGCACAGCCCTCGTCAGCCCCTATCCGCAGACACCCCATTTGTAGGGGTAGCGCGAAATTTGGCAAAACCGAACACCAAACCGAGGTATAGTGCTGAGTGCGATAATTTGGGTTTTCGTCGATTTTCCATACTTTCTTCTGACTTTAGTATAGTAAACATTGATATATTTAAACTCGATACATCGAGCCCGATCTATCCAGGACCATTTCCAAAAATTTTTTCGAAGGAAAGTTATAAACTTTCCATACATTGACCGTTTTTTGGATTTTTAAAACCAAAAAATTTTCAAATTTTACTCTAGCGAAACTCCGAATTTGGTACCGTTGCACAGCCCTCGTCAGCCCCTATCCGCAGACACCCCATTCGTAGGGGTAGCGCGAAATTTGACCAACTCGAACATCGGACCGAGGTATAGTGGTAAGTGCCATATTTTGGGTTTTCGTCTAATTCTATACTTTCTTTTGACTATAGTATACACAAACCCTATATATTTAAACTCGATTCATCGAGCCCGACATTTTAAGATAATTTCCCCGAGGAAAATTCCGAAGGAAATTTATAAATTTTCCCTACATTGTTTATTCATTGTTTATTTTTTGGAACTTTAAACCTCAAAATTTTCAGAATTCTGTTCTAGCGAAATTCCAAATTTGGTATCGTTGCACAGCCCTCGTCAGCCCCTATCCGCAGACACCCCATTTGTAGGGGTAGCGCGAAATTTGGCAAAACCGAACACCAAACCGAGGTATAGTGCTGAGTGCGATAATTTGGGTTTTCGTCGATTTTCCATACTTTCTTCTGACTTTAGTATAGTAAACATTGATATATTTAAACTCGATACATCGAGCCCGATCTATCCAGACCATTTCCAAAAATTTTTCGAAGGAAAGTTATAAACTTTCCATACATTGACCGTTTTTTGGATTTTTAAAACCAAAAATTTTCAAAATTTTACTCTAGCGAAACTCCGAATTTGGTACCGTTGCACAGCCCTCGTCAGCCCCTATCCGCAGACACCCCATTCGTAGGGGTAGCGCGAAATTTGACCAACTCGAACATCGGACCGAGGTATAGTGGTAAGTGCCATATTTTGGGTTTTCGTCTAATTTCTATACTTTCTTTTGACTATAGTATACACAAACCCTATATATTTAAACTCGATTCATCGAGCCCGACATTTTAAGATAATTTCCCGAGGAAAATTCCGAAGGAAATTTATAAATTTTCCCTACATTGTTTATTCATTGTTTATTTTTTGGAACTTTAAACCTCAAAATTTCAGAATTCTGTTCTAGCGAAATTCCAAATTTGGTATCGTTGCACAGCCCTCGTCAGCCCCTATCCGCAGACACCCCATTTGTAGGGGTAGCGCGAAATTTGGCAAAAACCGAACACCAAACCGAGGTATAGTGCTGAGTGCGATAATTTGGGTTTTCGTCGATTTTCCATACTTTCTTCTGACTTTAGTATAGTAAACATTGATATATTTAAACTCGATACATCGAGCCCGATCTATCCAGACCATTTCCAAAAATTTTTTCGAAGGAAAGTTATAAACTTTCCATACATTGACCGTTTTTTGGATTTTTAAAACCAAAATTTTCAAAATTTTACTCTAGCGAAACTCCGAATTTGGTACCGTTGCACAGCCCTCGTCAGCCCCTATCCGCAGACACCCCATTCGTAGGGGTAGCGCGAAATTTGACCAACTCGAACATCGGACCGAGGTATAGTGGTAAGTGCCATATTTTGGGTTTTCGTCTAATTTCTATACTTTCTTTTGACTATAGTATACACAAACCCTATATATTTAAACTCGATTCATCGAGCCCGACATTTTAAGATAATTTCCCGAGGAAAATTCCGAAGGAAATTTATAAATTTTCCCTACATTGTTTATTCATTGTTTATTTTTTGGAACTTTAAACCTCAAAATTTTCAGAATTCTGTTCTAGCGAAATTCCAAATTTGGTATCGTTGCACAGCCCTCGTCAGCCCCTATCCGCAGACACCCCATTTGTAGGGGGTAGCGCGAAATTTGGCAAAACCGAACACCAAACCGAGGTATAGTGCTGAGTGCGATAATTTGGGTTTTCGTCGATTTTCCATACTTTCTTCTGACTTTAGTATAGTAAACATTGATATATTTAAACTCGATACATCGAGCCCCGATCTATCCAGACCATTTCCAAAAATTTTTTCGAAGGAAAGTTATAAACTTTCCATACATTGACCGTTTTTTGGATTTTTAAAACCAAAAATTTTCAAAATTTTACTCTAGCGAAACTCCGAATTTGGTACCGTTGCACAGCCCTCGTCAGCCCCTATCCGCAGACACCCCATTCGTAGGGGGTAGCGCGAAATTTGACCAACTCGAACATCGGACCGAGGTATAGTGGTAAGTGCCATATTTTGGGTTTTCGTCTAATTTCTATACTTTCTTTTGACTATAGTATACACAAACCCTATATATTTAAACTCGATTCATCGAGCCCGACATTTTAAGATAATTTCCCGAGGAAAATTCCGAAGGAAATTTATAAATTTTCCCTACATTGTTTATTCATTGTTTATTTTTTGGAACTTTAAACCTCAAAATTTTCAGAATTCTGTTCTAGCGAAATTCCAAATTTGGTATCGTTGCACAGCCCTCGTCAGCCCCTATCCGCAGACACCCCATTTGTAGGGGTAGCGCGAAATTTGGCAAACCGAACACCAAACCGAGGTATAGTGCTGAGTGCGATAATTTGGGTTTTCGTCGATTTTCCATACTTTCTTCTGACTTTAGTATAGTAAACATTGATATATTTAAACTCGATACATCGAGCCCGATCTATCCAGACCATTTCCAAAAATTTTTTCGAAGGAAAGTTATAAACTTTCCATACATTGACCGTTTTTTGGATTTTTAAAACCAAAAATTTTCAAAATTTTACTCTAGCGAAACTCCGAATTGGTACCGTTGCACAGCCCTCGTCAGCCCCTATCCGCAGACACCCCATTCGTAGGGGTAGCGCGAATTTGACCAACTCGAACATCGG
>CAJHXA020000027.1:0-71984 GCA_905147815.2 Phalera bucephala
TTTTCTCCAGTCTTCTCCTTCTTGAACGTTCTCGCGTCAGGCCAGCAACTTTCTTCTTGACTCAAGAACTTTGACCCAGTGAACCAACGATGATCCTTGGACAAGTCTTCGGGAACTTGTCTGGTCGCGTCGTCCGCAGGATTCTCGGCGGTTGGGACCCATCTCCATTCGTACGGTTTGGTGAGATCTTCTATTTCGGCAAGTCGGTGCGCTACGAAGGTCTTGAAGGTCCTGGGGTAGATCGTATCCAGGACAGAACTATGCTGGAGTCCGTCTAGAAGACTCTCCTCTTCACCTGCAGGTCCAGTTCCTGCTGCACTGATCCCGCGAGTCTGTTTCCCAGTAGCGCCGCTCGCAGCTCCAATCGGGGCACGGAGACTGGCTTTAGCGGGGTGACCCTCGCCTTACCAGCCACCAAGCTCGTTGGGAAGGTGCCGTCTTGCACTCTGGTGCGCCAGTAGACTGCTGCTGCGTACGCCATCTCACTCACATCCGAGAAGACATGGAGCTCCCCCTCGGTGCAGCGTGGTGCGATACATCTCGGGATGTGAGGAGTCTTCAGGTATTCCAAGTTCTTCAGATAGGACTTCCAGGCTGCAAATTCCGACTTCTCTATCTCCTCGTCCCAGCCGATTCTGCTTCTCCAAATCGCCTGCAGGAGCTTCTTCCCTTGGATGAGTACCGTAGACGCCAGGCCCAGTGGATCGAATGTGGACATGACTGCGCTGGTAACTTGCCTCTTCGTAGGTGTCTTCGATTCACAAATGACTTCCTGAGGTGTGTTGGGGTGTCCGCACTTGTGTCGTAATTTTAGGGATTTTTTGGCTTGTATACTTAATAGGTTTAAGAATAGGATAAGACAACTTGTGTATATGGTTAGGATAGATCGTAAGGATTATTAATTTGACTGTACCGTTATTCGAAGCTTAGTTTAGATGAGATACGCACTATGTTCCCCACCTTATGTTCTCTATATCTTTCTATCATATATATCTATCTCTTTCTTTTTGACGTCACTTCCACTTGGCAGTGGTGGAATCAAGATTTTTGATCCGCCATTTTTGCTTCATTGGCGTCTTGTTTCCCGCCGTATTCAGTTTTCCGAAACTTGACATAAAGATAAGAAATTATAAGTAACCTTTAATGGTTTTAAATTTGTCTCGAGTGTTCTTTAAAATTTTAATCTGCTTGAAACGGGTTTTCCGTCCGAGTGACAGTTTTGTAATATCTTTTTTCTAACACTTCCTTTTGTCAAAGGTACTTTGATAATTGTTTTGAGTATGGAGGAAAATAAAAAGAAAGATAATGATGAGTGTGGTGGAGCTGAACCAGTGAAAAGCAGCTCAAGTTAAATAGCAGCAGCTCGAGCAATAGCTCGTCCAGTCGAGTTCATCAAATCGAAGGTATTGTAAAAAGAAAAAGGGAGGGTAGATGAAAGCATGTCTTCTCACGTAACCTTCGTAAATTAGCCAAGGCAATACGCCATCTTCGCAAACAATTAAGTTCTCAGAATCAATGTTATTAAAATTTAAATATTCACGAGCAAAATGCTCGTGAATATTTAAATTTTAATAACATATTTTTTATGTTTGAAAGTCTAATGTCATTTCTTATCTCTAACGTCTAACGCAAGTGACCCCTTTCTTGATACAGTATCTAGTAAGTCTATCGAACAATGTAAAGTAATTAACCCTGGAGTTTCAGACAAAATTAAAACTACCTTCAAGTAAAAAAAAAATGCGAACGCCAGGTTTCAAAGACGGTAATAAATGAAGAAGTTAAGTGTATGAATAATCTCGTCATCTGTTACAGGCTGACAAAGCCTATTCGGCTTTGACTATTTGTGCTCTAAAACAAAATGAATGCCTGCAAACAATCTTGCGAGAGTTACTGTCATGGACAAGGGATAGTTAAATTATGAAAATTTGTATAAAAGGCTAATGAATTTTTTTCCACAGGTAATCTTTATGATAACTTTTCAGATTTGTTGCAGATTATTTGTGGTCATTGCGCTGAGATAATTCAGATGCGAAGGGACAGTATAACAAACACATGTAAAGGACCCTTTAGAAAAGTTTATTATGAAGAAGATACCGTCAAAACCTACTTATCTTTTTATCTCTAAAAAATGTACTGCAGTAGTCGAGAAAGTTGCGGTGTTGGGAAATGTTTTTTGCCGTTACAAAGACTGGCTCTACCTCTCAGGTGGTTTTAAGAAAATCTCGAGTCGCTCCGCAAGGGGTCGTGGTATTTCCTAAACATAGTATGCTAAAACCGAGTAATCACAAGGTGATTACAGTTATAAGCCTCCACAAGGTGGTTTCAACGATTATGGTCATACATCTCAAGCTCATTCAGCTGCATCTGCACTGAATAATCCCAATTTCAGAGTACCTTTCGGGGAAATGTTTGTCCAAACGTACACACAACAGTCATGTCCAAACCACGGTTGAAAACGTACCTCAGCTCCGCGTAACCAGACAGTAAACGTCGAAAATATTGACGTAGTGACTTTTAAGGCCGCTTCTCTTATTTATTTTCATGATCAATCGAAACAAAGTCAGGCGCCAGCTTACATTCTAAAGATAGTATTAGAGTATCACATTGGAAACAAATGTTGTGTGCCAGAATCCCGAAGAACGACGCAAGTCATAAGCAAATTCGTAACTCAGGCAGTTCTGCAACGACCGTAGCTTCACCAAATTTTCTTTTGTCAATGATTCTTGTACCCAAGAACGACGACTCAGATTGGTCGATTATCAACTTGTAGTCACTAAACTGGTACATAATAACAGACCATTACAACTGAAGCTGACTGTGCAAAATGTATCAGACTTCTTACACTTAAAGGATTGGCTTTGCAAAATCGACCTTTCCCATGCATATTTTCATCTAACAGTGGCTCGCAGCCCCCGAAGGTTCCTACGGCTAATATACCGCAGGGAGATCCTGGAACTGACTTGTCTGCCGTTCGGGTTAAGTACAGCTCCAAACACGTTTGCTACTTTAACTAATTGTATAGCCCAATTTCTTAGGAAAAAAGGTATCAGAATAATAGTCTATTAAAGCCCTTTATATTAGCGAATCAAGACAAAGATTTGATTCGGAATCATGTAAGTATTGTAATATACCCTCGAAAAATTAGGCTGGCTTATTAATAACATAATAACAATTCTGACTCCATCGAAAGATCTAGTATTGCTCGAAATTCACTGGAATTCTTGGACAAATTTTTAAGTTGTCACCCGCCCGCCGCGGAGGGAGTACTGGCTCTGATTTACAAAATAAATTGGATGTTAGAAAAAGGACAAAAAAGTAACAAACAAACCACAAAGCGTTGTAGGATTACTAATTTTTGCCAGTTTTACAGTTCCAAAAGGCAGACTCAATTATGGAGCTCTTTTGAATGTCCTGAACTAATCCCTACGTACAAAGCAAATGACGTTACTTGTCATACTTTCCGTTGCAATAGAAAGTGGCTGCAGAGTTGCAGGCGCCCATCGGCCATATGCATACCGACCCCTACACATTTTCTGTCGACGAATGCTTCGGATGTTGCTCGGAGAGCTTGTTTAGAGACTGTATCACTAGCAGGTTTGTGGTCAGAAATCTAGAAAAAAAATATTTTTCAAGATCATTGTCGGCTCCTGAGCTACAGCTAACTTACCCCTTTTTCCAAATTTTAGACGAATATCAGATTCTTGTGAAAATGTTTCACGTACCCGGGAATTTATAACAGCCATGCGGGCCATCTGTTGAGTCTTCGTGCAGCCCTAGAATGGCATGTTCTTCCAGAATTTACAAGAAAAATCTTTGTCAAATTATGATCGATCTGTTTGCTTCCAGGAGGCACATGTAGTGATAGATTACGTATCTTTAGATCTGACCGACAACCAAGCCCTGTTCTACGACGCATTTTACACTGACGTGAAACTAGAATTTAGCTTGGCTTTTCCCTTCCCCATTTCTTATTCTCATAATAATCGGCCACCTCAATCAAGCAAGAGGGACGTATTTGTTGGTGGTACCTCGATGGGAACGTTTCTTTTGGCGGGCGAGCATTAAATCACGCACCTTAGCAGCCTCATTTACATACATCACCTGGAACGGGTACTAATCGACATGACAACAGGTCTTTCTCCCCCAAAAGTCTGCGAAATGATTTTGGAAGTTTTGAAATGGGGCTTCTGAGTCTTTAAAGGCTTGGGACAGTAATCAGTTAAAACTTTTGCAGGGATCGTGGCGTAGGTGTAAGTCGCAGTCTATTGATCAATTTATTCCAAAAACAAGCGATATTGCACGGTTTTGTCCGATCTGCATTTAGGTCATAAGCTGTCATATAATTGTATTTTATAACTCAAATCGGTTGATTCAACACTTTGGAACCTAATTCACATGTTTTTACTAAAACATACTTTGATGGCTATTGCATTACATAAACGATTTAGCTATCCTAAATCTCCGATTTGGAACATAGGTGATTAATGCTTAATCATTTAAAAGGTTCTACTATTCGATAATTGTAATATTTTCCAGGTGCAAAGGCATACAGCTGCCCTCTTAATTCTATGTTCAGGAAGGAGAATTCACAATCTTAGTTTGCTTACAGTTGACTCGGATCAATCAATCAATCCAGCCGATTTCAAAGGCGAAGACATACGGGATGACTTTACTGATGTGAATTATTATGCTGGTCTGTCTTTTGGTGAGCTCTTCAGTGACTGTGATATCCAATTTTGGCCGTAAAAGTGCGAGCGCAGTGTAGACACGTCATCACACCATTTAAGTAGTTACTGACTCAGATAATTTTATTGATTTTGATAATTATTTGATTTTTGGCCCGCATTCGGCTCAAATCACCACCACTGATTACGGCTGATATCGGCATTCGGGTTGGAGGTTATATAATAATAAAGTGCACGAAAATGTTGACCCAGTCTTTGGATTAAGCTTACAAGCTCTTTTGGAAAATCGTAGAGTTTCTGCAAAGTCCAATAATTTCTATTGTAGCCTACTCATGCACGCAACTAAAACTATTGACTATATATTAACAACAGTAAAATATTTATTACTACGTCATCATGTTGTGCATTGGAAACGCGCAGCACTAGTAGGATCACGCGCAATGCGCGTGCGCAGACCAGGCGGCGCAGCGGTCTTCCGCGCCCCCCAGTCGGCCCACATACCTCGCGCGCGAAGCCTGTGTCGCTTGCTACCGAACGCTCGATAATACGAGATCGCATTATTGCTAATTGTTATTTATTCTGTATTGTCTGAACTGTTTTTCTATCTATCGCTCTTCATTATACTCCTTCGCTTCTGTGGATTCTTTGTACTCTTGTGTGTTGTGATATCTGTGTTGTAAAAATAAACTGTCTACCCTCTACATATTCGTGGACTATATTTTTTCTACCACCTCATCACACCGCCGGACTACATACGCGCCCATATCTGGTGACCCCTATAAGGACACGAGGATCAAGACGAAGAAATGAGCGACAGTAGCAACGACTCTGTTACAACCGTAGGCTCGCGCAGCGGCGGCAGCCATGTCACCACTCGGCCAACAAAAGCAGTGCGCGTGCCCACTTCACGTAAAAATAATACCCGGCGAATTAAAATAAAAGTTCCGGAATTTTCACCAGAAGACCCGGAACTTTGGTTTACATTGCTTGAAGGGCAGTTCGAGTATCATGACGTCATCGAAGACTCGAAAAAGTACAGTCAAGTGCTCAACAACCTGGGGATTCAATACTCGAAGGCCGTGAAGGATATCATAGCTAATCCTCCTGCCAAAAACAGGTACGATAAAATCAAATCTGTGCTGATCAAGCGCCTCTCAGCCTCGCACGAGGAGAAGGTCAAGCGGTTACTCACACATGAGGAACTAGGAGACAGGAAACCTTCGCAATTCCTTAGGCATCTGCAAGACCTAGCAGGACCATCCGTTCCAGAGGATTTTTTAAGGACGATATGGAGCAACCGCTTACCTCACGACATCCAGACTGTGCTGGCATCCCAGCCAACACATTCACTGGAGCAGCTGGCAGACCTGGCCGACCGAATCCAGGAACTGACAACTCCGCGTGCTGTTGCTGCTACGTCATCCCAAATCGCCACTGGTTCCCATCCATCTGAAGAGATTGCGGAACTGAAGAGGATGGTGCACCAGCTTACCCTAAAGCTGGAGGAGCATACCCGTGTATCGTGCTGTTCGACGTGTACTACCGGTCGCTCGAGACAACGAGAACGCTACCGCTCTTCATCACGACCGAGAAGTCGCTCAAACTCCAGTTATCAGAAATACCCTGTATGCTGGTACCACAGCAAGTTTGGCACCAAAGCAAACAAGTGCATCAAGCCCTGCGACTTCAGGAAGGCGGGAAACTCCGCAGGCACTCGCTGATGGCGACGACCGATTGCCTAACCTCTACTGGTCGCCTTTTCGTAACCGATCACAGTTCCAGCACGCAGTTCCTGGTGGACACCGGCAGTGACCTATGCGTCTACCCTCGTTCTGCGCTTCGGGACCGTCGAGCAAGGTCAGACTTCCAGCTTAGTGCTGCCAATGGAAGCATCATAGATACTTTTGGCACAATAGAGCTTAATTTAAATCTAGGCCTTAGGCGTAATTTTGCTTGGCGCTTTACTGTGGCAAATGTAACAAAGCCAATTATAGGCGTTGATTTCCTTAGCTTTTATAATTTAATAGTAGACTGCAGAAATCAACGCCTAATAGACAACACCACAACGCTCACAGCTAGCGCTTCTCTTGCTAAAACCAATATATATTCTGTTAAGGTTTCAACAGGCGACACGCGCTTCCATGCCATCTTGGGTAAGTTTCCTGAAATAGTACGCCCCTCAGGCACACACGTGTTTCCAAAGCACAACACGGTGCACCACATTAGGACTACACCAGGACCTCCTATCTCATGCACTCCCCGCAGACTTGCCCCCGACAAACTCAAAATCGCTAAACAGGAATTTAGCCTCATGCTTAGCAATGGCACAGCGCGTCCTTCTGAAAGCCCCTGGGCTTCCCCTTTACACCTAGCGCCTAAGAAGGATAACGGCTGGCGCCCCTGTGGCGATTATCGCATGCTTAACGCACGGACTATTCCAGACCGTTATCCGATTAAGCATATACACGACTTCGCCCACTCTATTTCCGGTTGTACAGTCTTCTCTACAATCGACTTGATGAAGGCTTATAATCAGATCCCCGTTTTTGAGGCGGATATACATAAAACAGCGATTACTACACCCTTTGGCCTGTACGAGTTCCCTTTTATGACCTTTGGTTTAAGGAATGCAGGTCAAACTTTCCAAAGGTTTGTTGACGAGATGACGCGAGGTCTCGAGTTCTGTTATTCTTACTTGGACGACTTCTTAGTATTCTCCAGGGACGAGGCCGAGCACGAAACCCACCTTCAGCAGCTCTTCACCCGCATGAAGGACTATGGTGTTCTGATCAACACCTCGAAATGCGTCTTCGGAGCGTCTGAAGTAACTTTTTTGGGTTACAGAATATCCGCATCCGGTACTAAACCTTTGGAAACAAAGGTCAAGGCCATAAGCGACTTTCCTGTTCCCACGACGGTCAAGCAGCTTCGTAGATTTTTAGGGATGATTAATTTTTACAGACGGTTTCTACCCGATTCCGCTTCAATTCAAGCCCCTTTAAATGCATTGTTAACTGGTAGTGTTAAATCTTCTCACCCTGTTGACTTATCTGGTGACACACTGCTAGCCTTCAATAAGTGCAAACAAAGCCTCGCTAACGCTGCACTGCTGGCACACCCTGATTGCCAGGCCGATCTCGCTCTAGTGACAGATGCGTCCGACCTGGCCATGGGTGCAGTCTTGCAGCAATTAAAAGGCGATGTATGGGAGCCCCTAGCATTCTTCTCGCGGAAGTTGAGCCCCTCTCAACGAAATTATTCACCATACGACCGCGAACTGTTAGCAATTTATGAAAGCATTAAATACTTTCGCCATATGCTAGAGGCAAGACACTTCGTCGTTTTCACCGACCATAAACCGCTCAGTTATGCTTTTAGTGAGAGGAAAGCTACCTGTTCGCCTCGACAGTTTCGTCATCTCGATTACATCTCGCAGTTCACCACCGACATTAGACACATTTCGGGCAAGGACAATGTTGTAGCCGACCCACTGTCACGTGTCGAGGAACTGCAGATGCCAATGGACTTAGACGTGCTGGCTTCATCCCAAGCATCTGACGAAGAGTTGGCTCAACTTCTGAGAGAAGAATCTTCACTCCGTCTCAAAAAGTTAAGGATTCCTAACTCACAAACAGAGCTTTATTGTGACGTCAGCACCACCTCTCCAAGACCCTTTATCACCAAACCATTGAGGAAACAACTCTTTGACAGCCTACATAGTTTCAGCCACCCAGGTGCCAACGCCACCGCCAAGCTAATTGCGACGCGATTCGTTTGGCCTGGGGTGCGCAAGGACTGTCGAGGGTGGTCTCGTCAATGTTTGGCATGCCAACGCGCCAAGGTATATCGTCATGTGTCGTCACCGTTAGGCACATTCGATCTACCTCGCGCCCGTTTCCACTTTATCCACGTGGATATCATAGGCCCACTTCCTATCTCTCAGGGATACCGGTACTGTTTTACTGCTGTGGATCGTTTCACTCGCTGGCCGGAAGTGACTCCTATGGTCGATATGACAGCCGAAACAGTTGGGAAGGCAGTAATATCGTGGATATCCAGATTTGGATGTCCAACGGATATTGTCACCGATCGCGGTCGACAGTTTGAATCTTCACTTTTCCAGTACCTAGGAAAAGTGATTGGATTCAAGCATCGCCGAACAACAGCGTATCACCCAGCTTGTAACGGGCTAGTGGAACGATTCCACAGGCAGTTAAAAGCAGCGATAATGTGCCATGCGGATTCTAACTGGGTGGACACGTTACCTTTAGTGCTGTTGGGTATTAGGAGTTCTTTTAAAGATGATCTTCAATCATCCTCGGCTGAATTGGTTTACGGAGAGCCGTTGCGCTTACCTGGCGAATTCTTCCAGGCTGCGGCTCCCCACTCCACCGATATATCGGACTTCACCACTCGTCTTCGCCAATTAACTTTTAAGCTCCAACCTTCACCAGCTGCACGTCACAATAATGACAAAATCTTCATTTATAAAGACTTGACCACATCAAGTCACGTTTTTATTAGGGACGATGCATTGCGTGGTGCCTTTCAACCACCTTACTCTGGCCCCTACGAAGTGCTTGAGCGTAGTGACAAGACATTCAAAATCTTGGTCAAAGGGAAAAGTGTCACTGTATCCATAGACCGCCTCAAACCGGCCTATATACTGTCCGACCCATCTGTCAACCCCACTTCTTCACCATTTGCTAACCCCATTCCTACTCCCTCTTTCAACGCCACCCAAGGTTCCGGTCCTCATCCCGAGGCCCAGAAGGACGTCAGAAAGACGCGTTCAGGCCGCGTAGTTCATTTCCCTGATTTTTATCGCCCGTAGTGACGGTCTCTGGAGGGGAGTGATGTAGCCTACTCATGCACGCAACTAAAACTATTGACTATATATTAACAACAGTAAAATATTTATTACTACGTCATCATGTTGTGCATTGGAAACGCGCAGCACTAGTAGGATCACGCGCAATGCGCGTGCGCAGACCAGGCGGCGCAGCGGTCTTCCGCGCCCCCCAGTCGGCCCACATACCTCGCGCGCGAAGCCTGTGTCGCTTGCTACCGAACGCTCGATAATACGAGATCGCATTATTGCTAATTGTTATTTATTCTGTATTGTCTGAACTGTTTTTCTATCTATCGCTCTTCATTATACTCCTTCGCTTCTGTGGATTCTTTGTACTCTTGTGTGTTGTGATATCTGTGTTGTAAAAATAAACTGTCTACCCTCTACATATTCGTGGACTATATTTTTTCTACCACCTCATCACACCGCCGGACTACATACGCGCCCATACTATCTATATCATCACGCCAGATCCCTTGCGGGGACAATTTATTTATTAATATTAGCGGAGAGCCTAGGGCTGCGTCACGCACCTTAAACGCAGGCTCGATTAAGTCTTATATGTGTAGAGGCAAGAATATCAGCAAGATCTGGTAGTATAAGGTGAGCGGTAGCCTTAGAGAATTGGTTGGATAATTTTTCCCTTGAGGATATACTATCTCGGGTAATTGGTGTTATCAAAATACCTTTTTGTAAATTTTTCAAACGAGATGAGAGATCTACCCTTGTAACAGATCTTCTATTACTAATCTTTTTAATCAAGTTATTGACGATTGTGATTGATAGTTACCGATAAATCGGCTTTTCTTTTTATGCTTAACTGGAGAATTTATTTAAATTTTAAGTACAATAATCATTCACTGATATTATTCTATTACTTTCGCCTTATTTACAGTGCGAGTATTGTTAGATAATAAACCGTCTATGCAGCAGATACCATTCTGCTTCTGATATCTCTTATATTTTCTACCTAATCATGTGATGTGTGTAGTATTTTAAGATTTTCCTATTTGAGGAATACGTAATGTTACAGCTGATTAACTCAATAATAATATAAACAAGTATAAATTTGTTTATGATTACTATGGTTCTGTTATACATACACAATCTTACAGAAACCTACTATGATACCAATTTTCTTACATTGGCGTCTATCTAAGTCACTTCCACCAGGCGATAACAGACACGTCTCATTAAACTAAGCTCCGAATAATGTAAGTAAATTAATAAGCGTTTTATTTGTTATATTCATTTCATTTTTAATAAATACGTCTAATGATTAACGACAAACGGATGTGCTATTATAATAAATTATGAAGTGAGAATAACGAGTATGTCAATTGACTCTAGTATAAATGCAGTTGTGCGCCATTTGAAAGGAATATAATGGTGAGTCGTTGTCGAGAGTTGGAGCTGAAAGCACTGCTGTGTGCACAATTAATGTTTGTGAAATATCAATAAAAAGTGTTACCCATCTCGTCGTGACCTTTCTTTGACCTCCTAACTTCTGGACTATTATAGTTCAAAAGTGGGATAATAAAAAGGATATATTTCCTTCCACGCCTACAAGTAACCGTTAAGGTAACGGAATTTAACAAATTTCGACTGGAAACAAAGGTGAGTGCGATCATTTAGTACTTAAATCTCTAGACGTTTTTATGGCAAACTGTGCAAAGAATTAGTGATTTGAACATTTACCTGTTAAATAGATGCATTTATTAATGGTTTTCTCCACTGCATATAAATAGTAGGGTTCCACGATGAAATTATGTCGACAATTTCAGTAAAGTAAAATTACCCACTGACTTTTATTTTTTTGAGTAAAGGCATTAAATTAGTGAACTGGTTTGTGTTTTTATGAACTTCGTATTTGTGCTAGTTGATCATGACCTAATGCAATAAATAACAAGTTTCAGAGCATTGGGAATGATGTTTGGAGATGAGGAAAAACAGATTGCACCTACGGGGACTCCACCATTACCCGAAAATCGTCATTGTCGATATGGAAGTCGTAAACATCGTGAGCAACGGAGTCATTCGGAATCTTCTTCATTTTCACAACGAAGCCGAAGCCGAAACCGACGTACACATAAATCACGGAGCCGGCTGAATTCCCGAAGACTACAAAAGTCGCGAAGCCGCCGAAGTAGACGTCGCAAGCGTTCGTCCGAGCGTCGGCGTAGGCATAAGCGTGGCAGAGGGCGGTTATCAACTGTGAGTACTCAGTCTTCTAGTTCCGTCCGTCCGTCTGATAGTTATTTCTCAAGCAACCAATCTTCTATAGATCGTTGTAGTAAGAGATCTAGGTTAATACGTTCAAAGAGACAAAAACTCAACCATCACTGTAATACTAATGATTCAACCAGTGTTTCTGCGCGAGAACTGTTAAATTTAATTAAGTCATTGCCTGCTACAACGTCTAATAACCATTTTTCAATGAGTAGTAATGCCGTCCCTGAATTTGATCCATCTAATAAAGAGCAAACTGTCGATTCCTGGATAAAGAAAGTAGAAGAATGTGCAAAACTATATGACTGGAGTGAGGCCCAATTATTGCACTATGCATTACCCAAACTTATGGGCCAAGGATTATCTTCTGTTAATTTTACTTGGTCTGAATGGAAAGAAAAGTTTGTAAAATCCTTTCCCACAGTACAAAATTACGCTCACTTGTTACAAGAGATGTTAGATAGGAAAGTTAAACCTAATGAATCATTTGAGACCTATTATTACCATAAGATCAATTTTTTTTTTTTTTTTTTTTAAAAACGTTGCCCCACACTAGGATTAATTCCTGTGTCGTGGGTGCGTTTACAAACATGAAAATTCACATACACAAATACCCAGACCGGAACAAATAATTGTGGATCTCACAAAGATTTGTCCCGTGCGGGAATCGAACCCGCGACTATTAGACACAGTGGGCGGGGCGGGCTAAGTCCTTAACCACTGCGCTAAATCGTCCGTCATTAAATAGATGCGAAATATACAATAAGAAGGCAATAGATTGTATTATAAATGGATTAGATGATAGAAGTATGCGACTAGGAGCTCAGGCAGGTAATTACACCGAACCTGAACAGTTGTTAACTTATTTAAAAACAATAAAATCTGAAGATATTAAAGATACTAGGAAACCCTTCTTTAATAAAAAGCTTTCAGAGTTACATAGTGACAATAATAAAGCAGCATCTATTAGATGCTTTAATTGTGATGAATTAGGACACCCTAGTTTTAAGTGCTCCAAACCATTGGTGACATGTAATATATGTAAACGCCTAGGGCATCAAACCACTTCATGTAGACGATTACAAAAAAATACCAATGATGTTTCTAATAGTAAAAGTGGTAATAAGGTAGGAGTATCGGAAGTAAAGTTAGCAGGGAATTTGGATGGTACATACATTTTAGACATCAGTGTCAATGGTAGTTCTATGATGTGTTATGTTGACCTTGGTAGTCAATGCACTCTAATAAGACAAAGTAACTTTAAAGAATTAAATATACCATATAATACTGAGACTAATTTGCCATCACTGCAAGGGTTTGGAGATTCTCTTATAGATCCCATAGGTAAATCAGTAAAATTATTGAACGGAGAATGCGCGTGAAGTCCGATGGAATGTTGTGCGAGGCACAAGGGGGTTTCAGGTCTGGAAGAGGATGTTCGGATCAAGTCTTCGCACTCCGCAACATCGTAGAGAAGCATCTGGCAGTGGGCCGGAAGGTTTTCTGCGGTTTTGTAGATCTGGAGAAGGCATTTGACAGAGTTGTGCGAAAGAGACTTTGGGACATTTTGCCAGAGTATGGTATAGATGGCACTCTGTTGCAAGCCGTCCAGTCCACTTATGTGGACTGCAAGGCATGCGTACGGGTGGGTGGTAACAGGTCACCCTGGTTTGACGTTAAAATCGGCGTCAAGCAGGGTTGCGTGTTGTCCGCTAGACTGTTTATAATATATCTGGACAAAAGTCTTCAAAGACTGAAAGCGATGAATGAAGGTGTACAAATGGGTGACTTAGTGGTAAACCATCTACTTTATGCAGATGACGCGGTTTTAATAGCGCCAACAGCCACTGATCTGCAAACACTAGTCACAGTTATGAAAGACGACTGCATGATCAATGGCTTACACTTGAATGTGAAGAAAACCAAGATTATGGTTTTTGAAAGGGAAGAAACCAGAACGAATGTAAGGATTGTGGTTGGTAACGATGTGCTGGAGCAAGTGAATGAGTTTGTATATCTTGGATGCGCATTCAGTAAGGATGGAAAATACACCGCTGACATAGAGAGAAGAGTGAGTGCAGGGAACAGAGTGAATGGTGCGATGGGAAAGCTACTCGGGAGCCGGCACTTAAGCCATAAGGCGCAGCTGGCCATACATAACGGAGTTCTTGTCCCAACGCTGTTATATGGTAGCGAGAGCTGGGTATGTAAGAAGGAGAACGAAAGCAAGATAAATGCGGTCGAAATGCGGGCTCTGCGGAAGATGTGCGGAGTGAAGCTGACCGACCGCATTAGCAACAGCATAGTAAGACAGCGAGTAGGTATGAAAGATAGTATCGGTGTAAAGATGAGAAAGGGCATGCTCCGTTGGTTCGGGCATATAGAAAGAATGCCAGAGGAAAGAATGACAAAACAGATATACAATGTGAAAGTGGAAGGATGCAGGTACCGGGGAAGACCTAGACTATCTTACCACGACCAAATAAACCGAGTCTTATCTGATGGAAAAGTCAAGAGTCTCCGTAACCGGCGAGCGTGTATGAGACGAACTATGAGAGTCGAGGAAGCCAGAGAGGTATGTAAGGAAAGAACCTGTTGGAACTCTGTACTCTCTGCCTACCCCGCAAGGGATCTGGCGTGAGGTTATAGATAGATAGATAGATAGGTAAATCAGTTGTCAATATAACTGTTCAAGGAGTTTCTGCTCCTACAGAAGTGCTGATAGTAAAACATGAGTTGCTAAAGTATCCGATATTATTAGGACATACATTTACTGAGCAGGCAGGTATTATAATAATAAAAACTGATGAGCATTTGATTTTACATAAGCAGCCTGAGAATAATACGCTAGACAAATTAAAATTAATTATTCGGGCCGATACAGCAATACATTCAATGACAGCTGTAGCGATTAAAGTAAATAGTAATATTACTTGCACTGTTTATATACGGGGATCCATACGATATGAAAATGAACATAAATATTATGTTATGCCGGGAACTTATACGATTACAAATGGTTTCGGATGTATTGTAATAGTGAATTTAGGACAAGAAACATTTACGATTAAAAGTGATGTTTTAATAGCCAGGGCTCAAATAGTTAAAGACAGAAAAATATTTGAAGTAAATAAATTCGAAGTTGAACAATCAAACGATTTATTAGAACACATATCAGTAGGGAATACATTAAAAGATATAGAGATTCAAAGATTACATGCTTTATTAAAAAAATATAAAGATTGCTTTTCATTTGGTCTTTCTGATTTGGGTTTGACCAACTTAATGGAAATGACCATTACTTTACATGATTCCACACCTGTTGTCTACAGGCCATATAGGTTAGCGCATATTGAGAGGGAAAAGGTTAAAAACATGATACAAGAAATGTTACGCAGCGGAATAATTACTGAATCTACTTCAGCTTATGCAAGTCCAATATTGCTGGTTCAAAAGAAAACGGGTGATCAGCGTTTATGTGTAGATTACAGAGCACTGAACTCCAAGACTGTCAAAGAACATTATCCATTGCCAAGAATAGAGGACCAAATTGACAGCCTTGGAGGATACACTCATTTCATTACTTTGGACTTGGCATGTGGTTACTACCAGATTCCAATCGCTCCTTCTTCTCAAGATAAAACTGCCTTTGTTACACCCGATGGCCAGTACCAATTTACGCGGATGCCATTCGGGTTAGCTAATGCGCCTTCTGTTTTCCAAAAAACTATAAATAAAATGTTGAAAAACACAAGAAATTGTGAAGCTTATGCCTTTATGGATGATATAATTATACCGAGTCAGAGCATAGAACAGGGGATGGAGCGATTGGAAACTATACTTAAACTATTAAGAGATGCTGGGTTGACTTTAAAAGTTGGTAAATGCAATTTCTTCTACACCACAATTGATTATTTAGGGTTTGAAATTTCCAAAGAGGGTGTTAGACCCGGTGCCAAGAAATCTGAAGCCGTAGAACTGTACAAAGCGCCTAGAAATCAACATGAAGTGCGTCAGTTTATGGGGCTTGTTAGTTTTTTTCGACGATTCGTTAAAGGTTTTGCAATTATTGCTTCACCGCTAACAAAATTATTGAAAAAGGACTGTAAATGGGAATGGGGCGATGAACAAAATCAAGCGTTTTTAACTTTAAAGTCCGAATTAGTAAAACGACCTATACTTACCATTTACAATCCCTCTGCTAAGACCCAAATTCACACTGACGCATGTAAAAGTGGTATAGCGGGCATGCTTCTACAGGAAGATGATTCTGGTAGGTGGAGAGCTGTTGCTTATTATAGTCGTCAAACAAATCTTGAAGAGAAAAAGTACCATTCTTTTGAGCTTGAAACTCTTGCTGTCGGTGCTTCATTAAATAGGTTCAGAGTTTATGTCTTAGGTTTAAAATTTACTATAGTCACTGATTGTAACGCCTTGCGAACAACCCTGTCTAAAAGAGACATCATACCTAGGATAGCTAAGTGGTGGTTGCAATTGCAAGAGTACGACTGTACTATAGAGTACCGGCCTGGTCCTCGAATGAATCATGTAGATGCCCTGAGCAGAAATGCTATAGAAATAACTAATGAATCAGAACCTGTATTTGATATTTTATCTATTGAAACTGAGGACTGGTTAGTTACAATGCAAAATATTGATGATGAAATTTTGAAAATAAAACAAATTTTAGAGGATCCAAATGCTAAAAATGTTGTGGATATTTATAAAAATTATAAAATCAAAAACGGAAAAGTCTATCGCGTAGTTAATGATCAATTGAAATGGATGGTGCCAAAGGGCGTTAGGTGGCAATTACTTCAAAAAAATCACAACGAGTTGGGCCACTTTGGAGTTGAGAAGACTCTAAATAAATTAAGGGATCTTTATTGGTTCCCCAAAATGAGAAAATTTGTTAAGAAATATATTCAGTCATGTCTGGACTGTTCTTATCATAAAACCCCTGGAGGTAAGAGACAGGGACTACTCCACCCTATTCCGAAAATAGACGAACCTTTCCACACCATCTATTTGGATCATCTAGGCCCGTTTATTAAAAGTAAATCAAAAAATTCCTATATTTTGGTCTTGATTGATGCCTATACGAAATATATTAGTTTGTATGGTGTCAGAAATACTTAAACTAAGACAACCTTAAAAGTTTTAAACAATTATTTTAGTTTATTTGGGGTACCGAGTAGGATAATAAGCGATCGGGGTTCGTCTTTCACCAGCAAAGGATTTAAAGATTTTGTAAACAAATTAGGCATACGTCACGTGTTAAACGCAGTAGCGACTCCAAGGGCCAATGGTCAGGTGGAGAGATATAATCGCACAATTTTAGCTTCACTTGCTACTAAAAATCATAACTGTCTTGAAAACGAATGGGATAAGCATTTGGAAGAAATACAATTAGGTTTGAATACAACTTTAAATAAAACTACTGGAAAGAACCCATCGGAAATATTATTCGGGTTAAGGTTACGGACAAAGGGTGATAGTAATATAGTTAAATTATTAGATTCCGATAAAGACTCCTCAAAGTCTTTAACTGAAATCAGAGACGAAGTTAATATGAGAGTAGCAAAAGAACAGACTAAACAAAAAGAAAGATTTGATAGGAAAAGAAAAGAAGCTAAAAAGTATCAGGTAGGTGACTTAGTAAGAATAGAAAGGGAAATAGCAAGTAACAGTGGCAAATCTAAGAAACTTTTGCCGAAAGTTCAAGGTCCTTATAGAGTCATTAAAGTATTAGATAATGATAGGTATGTCGTCGAAGATACTCCTTTAACGCGTAAGCAAAATAGAAGGTATGAAGCTGTTATTTCTATAGATAAAATTTATCCATGGTTGACATACACGCAGGAATATTTGGATGATGTCGATTCGAGTTTGGATCAGGGAAATACAGACTCTGATAGAGGGGTTGAACCAGGCAATGACATTGATCAGGAAACTACTACCTCTAGTAATTGTAATGTGAAAAGTGAAGATGTAATTAATTACGAAGTTGATAATAAAATTGAAAATGGTAATGGAATAGTTATTTAAATATTATAAATTGTAGGTTCAACAATTATAATATTGTAATCTATTTATTTTATTGATTGTTTTAATTAATAAAACAAATATGGATTCAAATGATATCTTGTGATCGTGAATAAATATGGAGTTTTAGGTAAAGGATGCACATGAGGCCAAGAAGCCAACTTTGGGGGCATCTATTTACCCGGATAGGATACCTGCATACATGAGGCCGTAGGGCCAAATTGAGGAGCATGCTAGGTATATTGAGAATATATTTGCACACAAATGAGGCCGATAAGCCAACCAAGGAGTGTGCAAATATTTTTGATTGATATGATATTTGAATTGATCATGATTTTGAATCGATATTGATATGATATTGAACATTGATATATGAATTATTAACCGTAAGTATATTAAGAAATTGATGGAACAATTCTCGTTTTTGGTGATGGCCGAGGCAGTAGTATTACATTCTAATGAACTATGAATAACTATAAAGGTTTAATATGTAATAAAATAAAATTATAATGTAGTATAATTTACGTATGCTTATATTTTTTTGCATATTGTAATATTTACTAGGTTGTTAGAAAAAAAAAGAAAGGAAAACATGAGGACATGTAAATCTCAGAATGGCCGACTGTTATATTCATTTCATTTTTAATAAATACGTCTAATGATTAACGACAACGGATGTGCTATTATAATAAATTATGAAGTAAGAATAACGAGTATGTCAATTGACTCGAGTATAAATGCAGTTGTGCGCCATTTGAAAGGAATATAATGGTGAGTCGTTGTCGAGAGTTGGAGCTGAAAGCACTGCTGTGTGCACAATTAATGTTTGTGAAATATCAATAAAAAGTGTTACCCATCTCGTCGTGACCTTTCTTTGACCTCCTAACTTCTGGACTATTATATATTGGTAGGTGAAACGCCTCTATTTTGATGTATGATACATTGTGATCTGGTGTTGATTAAATATATAAAACCTTCGGCAAAGTCGGTCGATAGTAAAAATGATCGCGAAAACTGGGACAAAAACCGCGGTTCTCCGTAGGGTAGTTTCGAGGTTCTTAATCGAGCTCGGTTTTTGTACTAGCACGTCACCGAGCATCCTTCGTGCTCGGTCGTCTCCATTCGTTAATCTGCAAGCGGAGTAAAATGTCCCTTAGAAATAAGGTGACGCTTTACAAAACTTGCGTTCGTCCCATCATGACTTATGCGTGTGCTGTGTTCGGGCATTCGGCCCCCTCTCACATCGACAGACTTCAAGCGGTTCAAAACCGCTTCCTCCGTAAAGCCGTAGGAGCCCCATGGTTCGTACGGAACGTCGACCTCCACTCCGATCTAGGTCTCGAACCTATTCGCGCCTTTATTAAAAAGGCGTCAACACGTCACTTCGCGAACGCATCTACCCATGCGAATCCGTTAATCGTAGCCACCGCCGACTACGACCTCCCTCACGACCCCTGCCGCTATCGCCGGCCGCGACATGTTCTCACCGACCCCCCCGATGCTTTGTCATCCCTTCTTTCCGCTCAGAATACGAGCGACGACGAAGTAGACATAGACGTAGTAGTAGATCCCCTCCCATAGCCGGCGGTTGACCGGTGCGCTTAGTAGTGCACCCGTCCCCCTACAGCGACTGTCCCAACCTCTTCGAGGCGCCCTCGAGTATGTCGCCTCTTGCGCTTCTGGCTGGCTGGAGCGTAGTGGTTGCACGCTCGCCTTTAAAATCCGGTGAAGCTGTAGAGGCCTCGAGGCCAACAGCGTAGGTCATTCACACACACACACACACGAACTAGCACGTTGAATCATCGTTCAATCGTCATCAGTTCCTGGCTGAAGAAAAGGATGAAAAATAGAAGAAAGAAAAGGATAGAAAATAGGAAGAAAAGAGATAGCAACAGTAGCGACCGACCCGAAGCTCTCTTTCGCACTTGAAGACGCGTTTTATTTGTTCCCCGCTCCTCTCGACGGCATTCTTCGGTGACGCGGCACGACACGGCGAGTCAAGACACAACGAAACAATATCAGATCTTCGTATCTATCTACGAGGCGCTGAACGTAGAAGCGCGGGGCGAGTGGAACCAGCGCAATGCCGAGTAACTCTGCATTCACCGCTCGCCACGGGGAGAATATAACACTCTCTCCCAATATAACGGTCCTGTAGGATCATTGCGGGACCGTTACAATAATGATGAACCACCCCCGCTTGAGGAATATAGGCGTGATGGTGTATTAATGATTAACGATTACAATTACATTTTGTAATCTTCAACAATCAAAATTTTTTTCAATTATATCTATCTATCTATAACCTCACACCAGATCCCTTGCGGGGTAGGCAGAGAGTACAGAGTTCCAACAGGTTCTTTCCTTACATACCTCTCTGGCTTCTTCGACTCTCATAGTTCGTCTCATACACGCTCGCCGGTTACGGAGACTCTTGACTTTTCCATCAGATAAGACTCGGTTTATTTGGTCGTGGTAAGATAGTCTAGGTCTTCCCCGGTACCTGCATCCTTCCACTTTCACATTGTATATCTGTTTTGTCATTCTTTCCTCTGGCATTCTTTCTATATGCCCGAACCAACGGAGCATGCCCTTTCTCATCTTTACACCGATACTATCTTTCATACCTACTCGCTGTCTTACTATGCTGTTGCTAATGCGGTCGGTCAGCTTCACTCCGCACATCTTCCGCAGAGCCCGCATTTCGACCGCATTTATCTTGCTTTCGTTCTCCTTCTTACATACCCAGCTCTCGCTACCATATAACAGCGTTGGGACAAGAACTCCGTTATGTATGGCCAGCTGCGCCTTATGGCTTAAGTGCCGGCTCCCGAGTAGCTTTCCCATCGCACCATTCACTTTTTTTTGCCAATAAAGTTTATTATTAATATCAAAACTCTGTTCCCTGCACTCACTCTTCTCTCTATGTCAGCGGTGTATTTCCCATCCTTACTGAAGGCGCATCCAAGATATACAAACTCATTCACTTGCTCCACATGCACATCGTTACCAACCACAATCCTTACATTCGTTCTGGTTTCTTCCCTTTCAAAAACAATTAAAAATTGATAAAATTTTAAAAAAAAGATCACGTGACTATAAACGCGCCATGATTGGTCACCATAGTTGTGACATCATAATGTTATAGCTATTTAATAACAGTACAGCGTTTACGGCTATTACACGTGACTAGTCAATAATATTGAAAATTTATTGCTAAAATACATCGAAATGATCTTCACAACAAAAAAAATCGATTTTGTTTTGGGATTATCACGGTGCACTGCTTGAAACAATTTATTTCGACGTTTGTCATCTTTGGGAACATTTAAAAACATTTTGTCAGGAGTTTGTTTTTGTAGTATTCGTACATAATGGTACAAAACAAGAACGATAACTTTTGAGGTTCGACATTTTCAATATAAATTTGAATATTTAACAAAATTAAATAGATCAAAACACTGTACCTATTATTTCTATATCAACTGCAATGAGTGAAAACTAACATTATGACGTCACACACGCTCGGGTTTGTTCGGGAGCTGTCGGCGTGTCTTCGGTACTGGATTCAAAAATTAATTTTTGGTTTTAAATTAACTTTTGAATTATTGCGAAAAAAAAATAGTTTTGTTATAAAACTAATATATGATCTTTCCATTTATCACAAAATAAAATTTTTCAAAAAGCCAATTGTAATCATTAATCTGATTACATTTTGCCTATCTCTGGTTTTAACACGCACGCCAGGACTTTGGTCTCGGTATCATTAAATAGTTGTTAAGCGAAATTGTAATCTTTAATAAGCTTGTTGAATTCCTAAATCAGATGGGCACAAAACTGTCTCCACCAATCAGTAGAACTGGGTTCGCGCGGTAGAGTATGACCTGAAGCATGAGAAATTCACGTTAGCGTGACGTCAGCGAGTAATCGTAGTATCTGCGCAGATGAAGAATGGGATTAGAAATGGCGTCGTCTCTATTCTACTCTCGCACGCACACTGTCGGTGTCTGTTTCATTCGTCGGTAATGACTGAAAAAAAAAACACTTTCGTGTTGCGTTTTATGTTCTTAGTCCGGGTTTACTAATCTTATTTAAATCATTAAATTTGTTTATTTAGTTCCTAGTGTCATGATTAAATGACTAAACAGAAATATTACTTGTAAGTTAAAGTACCTTCCAACATAATTTAATTAATTAGGTAAATTGAATTCAAAATACCAATCAGATTTTTTTCAGTAACTGAAATATCCAAATATATTGTACGTAACGTTTTGATAAATATAAACACGATATTTTCATAAGGGTATAACGTTTTTAGGGTTTTTGTCGCTTTAAGAACCGTGTTTGCGGGCAGTACAAGCCTCGATGAGCCGCTATTTCTAATCCCATTATTCAACTTTGCGGATAGTACTGACGCGTTCATTTTATTTAGTAAATTTGTAGTTTAACCAGGATGGCATATCAACTCGCTAGCGTCCATTAGCGTCACGTTAAAGTGAATCTTCTCGTGTTAAGCCTTCCGTTGTTGTTCCCTTTCACCTCGAAAGGAGGTTTTTGGCCAGCAATAGGATAGTATAGGATGATTTATTATTTAAATACAACGTTTATATAAATGTTGGTGTGTGTCAGTGCAACCGGCTACTGCGTTGGTGCCCGTCGCCGGACTGCAGCAACGCCATCAAGGTGGCTTACGTGGAGGCCGCGGCCGTCACGTGCCGCTGCGGACACACCTTCTGTTTCGCCTGCGGGGAGAACTGGCACGACCCCGTGCGCTGCTGCCTGCTCAGGAAGTGGATTAAGGTACCAAATCACATTTCTTTTACAGAGTTCAAAACGAACGATTCATGTTCGGGCGTAACGCCTTTGTTAATGAACCGATTTTAATATGCCAGTCGGTCGGTGTGGTCGATGGCTTGGCACCGACTTAAAAAAAAGAATCTGCTTTTAGTTATGTGTTACTTTTGCATTCTTTGAACTCGGTTTCCTTTTTTTAAGTCAATTATATACTAGTCTATTTTACTATTCCACTCCTGAGAAAAGGCCTCCCCTTTATACTTGACACCTAGGAATTACATAAGTTTTGGCAAAATAAAAATCTATTTGTCTATATCATCTCGCCAGATCTCTTGTAGGATAGGCAGAGAATACAGGGTTCCAAAAGGTTCATTAATCAATAACTAATCTTTAAATCAGAGGTTCCCAGACTTTTTTTCTCATAGACCACTTTTAAAATTTTGCTGGTTCCGGTGGACCCCCAGCAGCTACATTTCTACCATATTCCCAAAACTCGACAAAAAATGTGAAGATCAGATCTAACTATGGAAATTTGCGTTGCGGCTGAGTTCCAACCACGAATTAATTAAAGTTTTCGAAATAAAAGTGAGAATTGATTGGTTAATTAAATTAATTGATTGTGCTGTGAGTGGATGTCAAAAAAGTAAAGTTGGCCAATCAAAAATTGATTCCATCTAACTTTACTTTTTTGACTCACAGCACAAGGAACCAATCAATTCTCACGTATTTCATTTAGAAAACTCCCCATTCGGAGTGGTAAAAAGAAAAAGAAAAATAGTATATTTTTTGTGTTGTATTTATTCAAATATGTAATCATTACACTATTAATTATTATTGTTATTATATAACATTGTAATATGATAACAGTCGTAATATAATTAAAATTAAACTTCTACAATGACAATCACAAAATAGTCATAATTTTAATGGCAACGATAGATTGACAGCAAATATTAATTATTTGCTGTCAATCTATCATGTACATCCCACATGATAGATTGGTAGCAAATAATTAATATTTGGCTTCAGTTTTGTTGGGAATAACCGCAAATCTCCCCGTTCCGTGATATTCAATCTGCTCCTTTTTTTTTGTTAAAAGGTTTGTAACGACACTAAAACTTTTTTCGACAAGATATGACAAAGGGAAACGCTATCAAAAGCTTTCTCGCAATTCCCCACAGTCCAGGATATTTTTCGGGTATTTCTGCCTGCAGCCAAAATATTTGATACCCTCTTTTAAATTTCACCTTCAACTCCTCATTAGTGCTGAGCTCGAGTAGCTCCTCTTGTAATATCACATTCTCCACTTCCGTTTCATCAAATGGATTTATGCTCCATAGTGGTATTTCCATCGTCAGAATATCTTCAAATCTGATTTTGAAGTCATCATGTAGGGCAATTAAATGTTGAACGTATGTCTGAATTTCCTCATCAAGGCATTCTACCTGTGACAAGTTTGAAAACTGGGAAAATTCGCGCCGACTAATATTTTACTTCATAAATTTAAATTTTCCAAGAAAAGATGAAATTACACCCTTTGTTTTTATTAAATTGAGGCTGGACCCTTGTAATTGTAAGTTAATGTCATAAAATTTTTGAACACATCTGTCAAATACGCGATGTCTGCTTTCAAATTTATCAGGTTTTCTTTTAAATCTGGATCTTTACTTTCCAGAAACTCTAAAACTGATTCAAAACGTGAGTAAAATCTTGTTAAACATGTACTTTCCGACAACCAGCGTACTTCAGTATGTAAGAGCAATCGTTGGAAGTCTTCATCATTTTCATCGCACAATTGTGCAAATAAACGCGTATTCAACGCATAGTTTCTTATTTTGTTAACTGTATCAAATAAACACGATTCCTTAATAAATTCTCCTATTCAGAATAAAGGCAATAGATTAAATTTTGTAAACACACGCTCGCGCTGTGCAAATGTGCTAAACAGTGGACCGATGGCGATTGGTTCAATGTATAACTTAGCAAGCGATCCTACCTCACAGCTGATTCAAGTAAATGACGCAACCCCCACTACGAGTGCGTTGGTTGAGCGACCGGTTTGCAGCGACGAAGTTTGCGAGGTCGCTAGCAGCGCTCCCTCTGTTTGTAATGATAAGACGCCCGCTAGCGCATGCAGCGCTGTCCCCGCTGTCCCCGCTGTTGGCAGTGTCACCATGGCGTGCGAGTTTGTGACGTCGCCCTTAAATAAATCAAGCGTATGTCGGCATGAAGGTGCGACAAAGAACTTACAATGTAACAATACGGTAAATAGAACTAAAAATGTAAACATTGCCATAAGTAGCAGTAGTCAGTGCACTAGGTCACCTAGTATGCATGAAAAAGAGCATGATATTCAGATAAAAATGCCTATTATGAGACCTACATTTGCAGATAAAGTAAGAAAGGCTTATGGTATGTGCCGGAACAAGATGAAGAGTGGAAGACTGTACAAAAAAAGCGTTTGAGAAATAAATTAATTATGAATAAAGGCAAGGCATTTCTGGACAAAAATAGTAAATTAAAGGCTGCTAACGTGAAAATACCGCTTTTTATCACTAACGTGCATAAAGATGTCACTGAGAATGATATTGCAGAGTATATTCTGGCCAACACTCAAGAAAAAGACTCACCGATTAAAATAAAAATGAAGCGACAGCGCAGCTATAACGCCTTTAAATTATTTGTGAGCAAAAGCACGCTGCCAACTTTTCTTGATGATAACTTCTGGCCTGATGGGATTTCGTTCAGGCGATTTGTAAACAAGGTTAGTAATAACCAGGCCACACACATAAGTGGTGATGAAAGGCGATCTTTAAACTAACTATATGGATAGTACACCCTATAAGAGGTTAGTTTTATTTAACTGTAGATTAACGTTTAAAAGTTCACTCAGTGATAGAGGAGGAATATGCAAGCAAGCTAGTGTAGTTGCGCTGCAGGAGCATTGCTTGCTGCCACACGATTTATCAATGTTAAACACGGTAGATGACGACTGCGCGTGCATTAAGACTTCAGCTGTGGATACATCGGTGGGAGTGCTACGAGGCAGACCCTACGGGGGGGTAGCCTTACCATGGAGAAAAAGCGACTTCCAGTCGGTATCTATCATTAAGTGCAATGATGTGCGGTTAGTGGGCATAAAAGTTACGCTAGACGATAAATGTGTGGTAATATTTAGTGTTTACATGCCAATAGATACGAATGATAGAGATAATCTGATGGAGTTTACGCAGTGCTTAGGTAAATTAAGTTCTATAGTGGATGAAAATACTAATTTACATGCTAGGCGATTTTAACGCCCATCCTAGTGCTCGTTTTGGTGACAAACTATTGCAGTTTTGCGACGACCAAATGTGGGCGTGTGTTGACATGGATGTGCTAGGCCTTGAGTCTGGCACGTTCACTTATATTAGTGATGTACATGGATGGTTAGGCCATTGCGTGGTCACTAGGGCTTCGGAATCGTCTATTAAACATATATGGGTGAAGCTTGATACGGTATGGTCTGACCATTTCCCACTTTTATTGAATGTGACCTGGGTAGGTTAAGTAGTAAGGACTGTAAGGATTGTACAAACCAGGCATCATTGTTATATAAGGTAGTTTGGGGAGAGCGAACCGCTGAACAGGTTGAGGCTTACCATCAATTATGCCATTCTCGACTAACGGAAGTTGACTTGCCAGCTGAGCTCTCTGTGTTGTGACAGAATGTGCTCTAATGATAGGCACAGACGTATCTTGGATTATATGTACTCGGAAGTTGTTACTATTCTGTCAGAGGCCGCGTCATATACATGTAAACGTACAGGGGTGCGTAGGAGAGGAGTTTACATTGCTGGGTGGAACAAGCACGTAGCAGCATTCCACAGAGAGGCCAGGCTTAAGTTTTTGGCCTGGATTAATGCTGGCAAACTGAATTACGGGCACACGTATGAAGAGATGTGTAAGAGTAGAAAATCATTGAAAAAACGACTAAAATGGTGTAAAGATCAACAAGACCAGATCATAATGGATATTCTTGCCGCACATCACTCCGCCAAAGACTAAACACTTTTGGAAAGACACAAACAAAATGAATGTAAAGCCTGGCCTCCCTGTGAGTGTCGATGGGGTAACTGATCATAAAATGATTGCTAACCTTTTTAAAGATCACTTAAGGGTGATACTCTGGCTCTGTGGTGAGGTTGGCGGTTCGGAACGAACTGTAAGCTTTACTACGAATAAAGTACGGAAAATCATCTGTGGTATCCACAGAGGTAAATCACCTGGACATGACAGTCTCAGCATAGAGCATCTCAAATATGCTGGGTTTCATCTGCCACGCGTGCTCTCCATGTTTTTCAACTTGTGTTTGTGTCATGGCTATTTACCGGTCGAATATGCCGCATTATGTTATGCAAGACCTCGCTATAGCATCCCATTTTTGTTTTTCCGGACACTCCATGCTCGAAGCGATGTGTGCCGGGGTTGGAAGTTTCTTTGATGTTGTGGTCCCCCGTTCCGCGCGTGCTCTCACGCAGTTTTTGCAGGTCGGGGGTCTTCTCCCCTTCCTGTCTGGGCACTGCTGCCAGGTGTGAGTGCCTCCACAGTAGCTGCAGAGGCTCTCCTTCTCCTGGCATAGATTTTTTGTGTGCCCAAACCCAAGGCATTTAGAGCACTGTACCAATGGAGATTGGTCTTCCACCGGTCTCCTTTGGAGTCCGATGTATACCTTCTCCACCTCCATTAGTCTTTTGTGCAGGGGGGGTGCAACCTCCAGGATAGGGTGGCATTCGTGCGGGTTTCTCGCAGGTCTCCTGTATCGAACTCTTAATGTTTTTTCCTCAGGTTTCAGATCCCTGAACAATTGTGGGTTCTGAGACCTGAGGTTTTCCACTATGTCCTCATTGGTGTTGTAGGACATTACGTCTTTTATAATGATGAGGGGGTTGTTTGCCCTCGCCACTTCGACTTTTAGTCCTTTGTTTTTCAGCACTCGGCTCTTGACGAGTGCCAGGTCCTCCTTTGTCTCACATCTCAGGACGACTTTTTGGTTTCGAGCCTTTCTGACCCTTTCCACCCTGGCCCCGGTTTTTTTTGTGTCCAGGGCTTCTCTGATTGTCTCAACGACGTTTTCCCCTGTCTTGTTAGGATCCGTCGATGAGACTATCAAGGTATGGTTGGGGCTCGGCTTTGGCTTAACCTTCCTTGCCGCCACTGCGTATGATGGTTTCGTCTGCGTGATACCCTCCGCGGCTTGCATTTCTGCTTGCAGACTCAGCGTCGGTGGCGGAGTCTTCTGCCTGATGTCGCGGAGGGATTTTATTTCTGACGAAACTATCTCCAGTTGTTCGGAGATAGGCTGGAGTTGCTCCGTTAAGTTTATGGGAGCCGGAGGGGCTGGCACCTCTCTTTCCCTCTGCGCGAGTTTGGTTAGTTTCTCGCTGATCTCCTGAAGGTTGCCCTCCAGGAGAGGAATGTGTGGATTAGTTTCCTCGCGCGGCTGTGGATTTTCTAGCAACCCCACCGCCCTATTCGCAGACTCTTGGACCTGCCTGGTGATATTTGAGATTTTTTCAAGATCTCCGCGCATCTCATCAGCTTGCCTCGAGAGGGTGTCCACGTTGGAGAGGAGTTTTGTATACCTCTCCTTTGTGGTGTCCCCCCCGACGGTGTCGCCAATGGTCCGCACCGATACCACAAGGTCTTGCAATTTTTGGTCCATTTTTTTAGTGGTTTTTGTTAGGTCTGCGATTTGGCAGTAGGGCTCCTGGGTCTCGTACCCCAACCAGCTGCGAATGTCTTTTATGTTTGTAGCGTTTTCCTTTATATCGCCTCTGGCAGACTTTAGCTCCTCTTGGAGGTTGGTAGTCAGCTCGGCTATTCTTCTCGTATGGGCCCTCTCCACATATACTAACTCCTGGGCGTGCCTGGATCGTTCTTTTTCCAGGTTGAATTTGTGTCTTGCCCTGGAGTCGCAAAGGGCGAGCGCTGTCTCATAGAGAGTTTGCAGGCAATCTATTGCGGTCTGCTTTATCTCCCGCTTCAAATTGCCCACACTCTCCAGCGCTTCTTTCCCTTGTTGGTAAGTGTCGTTTACCAGCTTGTGGGCGAGGTCCATTGTCACACCCGATCCCCTGGACGTGGCAGGGATGATGCTGGGTCTGCCACTGTCTAGGAGGGGTTCCGAGAGCACCGTCTGATATTGGAAGCGGTGCTTCTCCCTCGGGCCAGGTTGGTGGTTTGTCGCCGGGGGCGGCTATGCAGGGCGACGTGATTGAGTCCTCGCTGATCGAGGATCTTGCACTTACGCACGCCGTCTTGTGCAGAACCGTATCCCGGAGTAATTTGGCCCCTTTTGTTGGCTGCTGGGTGCGGAGGCGAGTGGGTTTGTTAGTCTTTGACCGAAGCGGTCTCGCTCACAGCTTTCCTGGTTTGAGGCATGGTTTCTCTTTTTTTTTCCCCTCTACTGAGTACCGCCTAACAGGGTCCCAGATATAGTAACAGAGTTGTGAATGGAAAACAAAATTTTACAAAAAAACAAAAACCAATTTTTCCTAGAAAAAATTCCCTCCACAAGGAGATTTTTGCCACAGATGGATTGGCTGGGTAGTGGAATTAATTGTGAATTATTTTATCCCGATTTCTCCTAGGAAAAAAATTCTTCCAGGACAACTGTTGAAGCCAGATTGAAGAGCTCCTCTTTCCGATTCCAATGACCCCTCGCACGGCTCTGTAGGTTGAGATATCCCAAGGGGGGATCTTTGAGGGGGAAGGGAAGGGGGGAGGTCTCGTGTGGCGTTCCGAAGGGGTGAAGGGGGGTTAGGTTTAGGAGTCCTTCGGGATAGGGGGGGGGGGGAAAGGTACCCGCCGGTGGTGCCGCTGTGACGTCTTCCCCGTTGATGTTGGTGATGACGTTAGTCGATGCCTGGCGTCTGTCAATTGGGGTTGACGTTTACTCGGTGTCGGTCAGATGAGAGTGACAGATGCTCGATCCGCTCCTGTCAACTGTGGGTGACGTTTCTTCGGCAACTGTCGGTTGAATCCGACAGGTGCTTGGCGGCTGCTTCCGGCGGTGACGTTCGGGGTGGATGACGCAGTGACAGTGTGGTGACCGCGCGTGTTTGACAGCGACCGCGTGGTTCGCCCTGCTCGTACTTAACCTCACAAAAGCACTTTGATATCTCGTGTTTTGGAGGTTATTTGGTGGTCATTAGGGAATGCTGTATCTCCGTTCTCGCTGAAGCGATTTTAATGCGGTTTAAATGAAGAGACACAGCTTTTCCACGGCTTCAAGACGAAAGTAATTGGTTGGTCGTACCTTTAGTTGCGGCGTTGGTGTGCGCTGTCAAAGTTCCCGGCTTGTCCCTCGGGAACCCTTGGTGTCTGTGACTTGCCCACACTGTCACTGGTCACTGGTACACCGTTTCACTCGGTGGTGTAAAGTTTTTGTTAGCATTTAGACTTTCTATTTTTTATGATTTTTTTCCGCGGAGCGACATGTACTTCTAAGCGATGTTAAGGCAGTTTTTTTAACAGCTTGCTTAACGATATATTGCTGCAGTACGTTGAGCTTCACGACGCACAGTTTGGTGTTAAGTCTGGACTTTCAACAGAAAGTGCGATAGTATGTCCCAAGCAGGCTGTCAGGTACTACACTGACAGAAAGACACCGGCGTATGCCTGCTTTCTTGATCTTTCCAGGGCCTTTGATACAGTCGTGTATGGAAGGCTTTGGGGGACAGGTTACGGGTGGCGGGTGTGCCGGTGGAAGTCACTGCCATGTTGAAGTGCCGGTACGGTTGCCAAAGAAATCAAGTTACATGGTGGGGAAATCTATCTGATGAGTACAGCATGGAATGTGGAGTAAGGCAGGGTGGAATCTCCTCTCCTTTGCTGTTCAACCTGTATGTAAACGACCTCATCAGCGAACTCAGCAACACTCTTACGGGATGCATCATAGATGGAGTAAGCGTCAATAATATCAGTTACGCAGATGATAGGGTGCTGCTGGGGCCGTCGGTGGGTCCAATACGCAAGCTGGTGAGGATATGTGAGGCGTATGCGGCTCAACATGGACTGAGGTATAACTCCAAGGAAAGCGAAGTGCTTATATTTAGGAGCGGGAATACTGTACCCATCCATGTTCCGCCCATTATGCTTAATGGCGAGTCTCAGCGGGTGGTTAGCAGCTTTAAATATTTGGGGCACATTGTTACCGAGGATATGAAAGATGACACTGACATAGAGAGGGAACGTAGAGCACTGGCGGTCCGGGGAAATATGATCGCTCGCCGGTTTGCTCGCTGCGAAATGTAAAGATCACCCTGTTCAAGGCATATTGCCAGTCGTTTTATTCGAGCAGCCTCTGGATAAACTATACCCGCCGAGCTGTCAGTGATCTACGAGTCCAATACAATAACATCTTTAGGGTGCTGTTGCGGCTGCCTCGCTTTTGCAGCGCATCTAAGATGTTTGCTAAGGCGCACACGGACGGCTTTCATGCGATTATTCGCAAGAAAGTTGTACAGCGAGTGAGAAGCAGTCGCAACGGCATCTTGCAGATGACTTTGATGCACGTTACGGGTAATATACTATATCTCTCCTTTAGTGAACAGTCGGGTAAAAAAAAAATACTAATAAAGTAGGGACAAAAAGTTCAACCTTTCTCGGCTTTCTGTTCTTTTATGGAAGTATCTAATAATGACTCTGTTCACTTTGCTTTAATTTTCTTTTCGAAATTCCGGAAACAAATGAATAACGTTTATCCTTGGCATTCATATTTATATTGGTGAAGAATAAAACAAGTTCATGCAAGATTGCAAGCAAACACACCACAAGTCGTATTTCGTTCCTTTGCACGTCTGAACAATCGTTGCGGACGGCGGCGGCAGGAGCGGCGGCGCTTTGCAAGTCTCGTCACGTTGTACTGAATATGGAATATGCAAGTTTTTACAAGTAACAGTCGCTGAGCTTCTTAAAATATTATCTGCCTACATTGATAGGTGAAGTCAAACCAACATTTTAGTTCTTCACTATCGAAAGCAAATTAATTTTCGTGTACCCCCGCCTACGAATTGTGAACCCCCATTTTTTTGTCATGCCAACGTAGACCCCCGTCGAGTCTCTCGTGGACCCCTGGGGGTGGACCCCCAGAGGGGACCCCTGGATCACTTTGGGAACTAAGGCTTTAAAAAATCAAAGTAATCTTTGAGTAAAGAGATTTCAAAGAGTTTAATAAGAAAGAACTTGTTGAAGAGATTTGGAGTGAACATAGATAGATCTATTTGAAATTACACAAATTGGATATATATAATCACTAACACTCAATTTTAAACGACATTGTGGAATGCTTATGCGTAGATGACAGAATGAACTAGACATTTTCAATCGAATGGTTCTTAAATAATTTCGAATAAAGTAGAATAAATGACGATTGAGGAAGGCCCCTGCCAGCAACTGTTGTAAATATTATATTTGTTTGTCCAGAAATGTGACGACGACTCAGAGACGTCGAATTGGATCGCGGCCAACACCAAGGAGTGTCCGAAGTGCAACGTGACGATAGAGAAGGACGGCGGCTGCAACCACATGGTGTGCAAGAACCAGAACTGTAAGGCGGACTTCTGCTGGGTGTGCCTCGGCCCTTGGGAGCCGCACGGCAGCAGTTGGTACAACTGTAACAGGTTCGTAAGACGCCTGGTTCACACTTACAATCTATAACATAGCATATGTAACATAGTCTGTATTTGCCTGATAGAAATTCTCTATCATCGTAATATTGAACAATGACAAATGTTAAAAGACAATTTAATGTAACACACAAGCATGGTGTGTAGCTAAGAAAACAAGTGTTGTGGCTGGCACTCGATGGAATAGCAAGGGCACGGGAGCTACGATTCGTGCAATAATCGCTGTGCCGTCCACCTTTGTAGGGAGTTTATGTAGTAGTGTGATGTAGGAGATTAGTAGGGAGTTCACATTGTAGTGTGATGTAGGAGATAAGTAGGGAGTTCACATTGTGGTGTGATGTAGGAGATTAGTAGGGAGTTCACATTGTAGTGTGATGTAGGTGATAAGTAGGGAGTTCACATTGTAGTGTGATGTAGGAGATTAGTAGGGAGTTCAAATTGTAGTGTGATGTAGGAGTTTAGTAGGAAGTTCTCATTGTAGTGAGATATAGGAGATTAGTAGGGAGTTCACATTGTAATGTGATGTAGGAGATTAGTAGGGAGTTCACATTGTAGTGTGATGTAGGAGATTAGTTGGGAGTTCACATTGTAGTGTGATGTAGGAGATTAGTTGGGAGTTCACATTGTAGTGTGATGTAGGAGATTAGTAGGGAGTTCACATTGTAGTGTGATGGAGGAGATTAGTAGGGAGTCCACATTGTAGTGTGATGTAGGAGATTAGTAGGGAGTTCACATTGTAGTGTGATGTAGGAGATTAGTACGGAGTTCACATTGTAGTGTGATGTAGAAGATTAGTAGGGAGTTCACATTGTAGTGTGAAGTAGGAGATTAGTAGGGAGTTCACATTGTAGTGTGATGTAGGAGATAAGTAGGGAGTTCACATTGTGGTGTGATGTAGGAGATTAGTAGGGAGTTCACATTGTAGTGTGATGTAGGAGATAAGTAGGGAGTTCACATTGTAGTGTGATGTAGAAGATTATTAGGGAGTTCACATTGTAGTGTGAAGTAGGAGATTAGTAGGGAGTTCACATTGTAGTGTGATGTAGGGGATTAGTAGGGAGTTCACATTGTAGTGCGATGTAGGAGATTAGTAGGGAGTTCACATTGTAGTGTGATGTAGGAGATTAGTTGGGAGTTCACATTGTAGTGTGATGTAGGAGATAAGTAGGGAGTTCACATTGTAGTGTGATGGAGGAGATTAGTAGGAAGTTCACATTGTAGTGTGATGGAGGAGATTAGTAGGGAGTCCACATTGTAGTGTGATGTAGGAGATTAGTAGGGAGTTCCCATTGTAGTGTGATGTAGGAGATAAGTAGGTAGTTCCCATTGTAGTGTGATTTAGAAAAAAATGGGGGTATTCATTACACCTCTGCCACCCTCGCTTAGGGAATATAGGCGTGACGATTTGTGTGTGTATATAGGAGATTTAAGAAATTACAGTATGGTGCGTACAGTAAACGATTTATAATTTTTTTTTTTTTTTTTTTTTTTTAAAACTTTGCCCCACACTAGGATTAATTCCTGTGTCGTGGGTGCGTTTACAAACATGAAAATTCACATATACAAATACCCAGACCGGAACAAATAATTGTGGATCACACAAAGATTTGTCCCGTGCGGGAATCGAACCCGCGACTATTAGACACAGTGGGCGGGGCGGGCTAAGCCCTTTACCACTGCGCTAAATCGTCCGTCAAATTGCAAATTGCCGCAATTATGTAAATATCATTCATATTATTATTTACTAGGCATGATTAGGCATTGTTTTGCTGTTTAGACGTGGAAATAATGAACACATTTTCGAGGTAGTTCAGGTTTAAGTATAGTCATACAAGGATATTTAAGCCTGGAGCCAAACTCGTAACTAACGCTGTCATCGTTCTTTTTTTAATTAGTAACCGTACGGACCCACCTGTTAAATTACTTCCTTGAAAGTAAGAAAATTTTACTAAACGTTAACCCTTATTTCACACCAACGCCCCCCTGACTATGTCATCCACGGGCCAAAATATCCTTGTAGCACTATAATAATTCACGTGCGTGACGAATTAAGCAATTTGACAGACGATTGTTCTGACGAATCGCTTGTATGAATTCGTACAAAAATAATGAAATTGATGTGTTTTGTTTTATTTTTGTTGCTTAGTTATTGTTATTGAAATCGATTCAATCTTCGTTATAAATTACCTTGATACGATATTTAATCGATTCTATTTCATTCAATATTATCATCACCACATTTCTAGATATCCCAAACGTCACCATACCCATGACTAACTAACTGCGAAAAGAAAAGTTTAGTGTATGTGAAGTGTACCGGGCCCGCGTCCGCGCAGGTACGACGAGGACGAGGCGAAGGCCGCGCGCGACGCGCAGGAGCGCTCGCGTGCCGCGCTGCAGCGCTACCTGTTCTACTGCAACCGCTACATGAACCACATGCAGTCGCTGCGCTTCGAGTCCAAGCTCTACGCCTCCGTCAAGGAGAAGATGGAGGAGATGCAGCAGCACAACATGAGCTGGATCGAGGTGCCACTACCGTCTTACACTAACTCCTGTATCCATAAACGAGTCAAACTAGTCACTTGAGTTAAAGTAAGAAATAATAATAACAATGTATTTAATTCAGGCAACAGTAACTGACAAAAAAAAACAACTTACAGGCCCATAGAATATATACCTTACAGACTAACATACATATAATAACAATGAATACATATATGAATACATACATATAATAAGAAATGTCACAGTTAGAATTCTTAGTTAAGTAATAGTGGCCATTTTCTTTACTTTATCCATGAGAATGACTTGTTTATTTTACCTTTGTACCTTTTCTACTTTTTCATTAATAAACAAAATGTTAGATTCAAAAGATTCTGAAGTACTTAGTCATACTTGCTTTTGCTCAAGTAAGTATAGTCACTACTTGACTAAAGAATAGGATTTCGACTGGTAGAATTCTAAGCACATGATGTTAGTCGGCTAAGTTATTTCTTAAGACATAGTAATTACTTGTCAATAAATACGGGTGTTATAGTTACGGATCTTTGCGCCTAAAAATGGCGCCTAAAACCGGCCGCTATTACGCGCTGTGTGCGTAATGTCAGTGTTCGATTTTTTAAATTTGTTCGTACGCTATCAATGTGTGCGTGTGCGTACTACAATTTATCTACCCTACGTGTAGATAAGTTATATGCCGTTTCCGCCCGAGCGATGCTCCATCTAAACAAGTAATTCATCTAAAACAACGAAACATACCATCGTATAAATAACACACACTTCGCCGTTAGTAGACCGCGAAGATACGAAAGACAAGATGGACTTACCAGTCTCATATTTGAATAGAATAATATTACCATATTTGATTATAATATAATACTTGATCAACCTTAGCTACACTTGTATAAAGAGCTATATTAATTATCACCACCTTTTTGACGTGAAACGTCTTTAAAATCACAACGAAACTTACGGGTCCCAGGTCATTTTATATCGTCTTAGCTTAATAATTACAAAACTATTAGTCTTAGAAATATGAATCCAGTTTGCGTCGGGGCCGGGCGGGGTAGCGGGGTAGGGGTACTGCGTAGAATGACCGAAACCAGCGCTATCGCTCCTTTCTATCAATCTTTAACACTAAAAGCGACTCGCTCACATAGACCTTTCACGTTAAAATCTACGGCCGAGTGTCCCGACACAGCCACACCCTATTTTCTATGACTCATTTGACTGGTTATTTAATTGATTTATCACAAAGATCTGTGTCGATATTGTATTTATACTGTTACGTTTGCGGGGTAATTAAATGCCGAATAACGTGCGAAGTACTTTATTAGGCGCTGTACACACAAAACAGTACGTCGAATGCAAGTATACACGCGAACTAATCACACACCTGTACTGTGTGTGATTAATTCCTTGAAGAGAATTTCTCATCATGGTGTGACACGTCGGCTGGAGTACCACAAGGCGGGGTCCTATCTCCACTCCTTTTCGCAATCTTTATTAATTCAATTTCCCATGATATCTCTTCTTCATACCACTTATATGCAGATGATCTTCAAATTTATTATCATTCTTCGCTGGACAGATTAAATGAGTGTATAAGTACTGTCAATAATGATTTACTTCGTATAACAGAGTGGAGCAAAAATTATGGCCTGAAAGTGAATCCCACTAAGACCCAAGCAATTATCATTGGCAGTTCGCATCTTATCTCAAAGTTGGACTGGACTTTACTTCCGCGGATTAATATTAATGGAGTGTCGATTCCGTACAGTGAAACTGTAAAAAACTTGGGCTTAACGATGGATCGCTGTATGAGTTGGGCTAGTCAGCTGCAAGACGCCAGTCGCAAACTATACGCTGCAGCAAGTTCTCTTAGAAGACTGCGAAACTTTCTGCCTATTACCACTAAAATTGCTCTAGCACAATCTCTGTTGCTTCCTATTCTCGACTATGCTGACATCTGCTATCTAGATCTTACTGAAGACCAGTTAAATAAACTTGAGCGTCTTCAAAACTTTTGTATAAGATTTATATTTGGCTTGCGCAAATATGATCATGTATCTCAATTTCGTTCTAAGCTCAAGTGGCTCCCTATACGTCTTCGCCGGAATACTCATATCCTCTGTCTGCTCTACAATATTTTGTTCAGTCAGTCTTCCCCGCGCTACCTTAAGGAACGATTCAATTTCCTTCACTTTTTCAACTCGTATTCTTTAAGGTCATCAGAAAACTTGGCTCTCGTAATGCCTCTACACTCTAGCACCTTTTATGATAACTCTTTTACGGTCAAAGCCGTACGACTGTGGAACTCACTACCTGTTTCTATAAGGAGTGCTCCATCTATTCATATATTCAGAGGTCAAGTGAAAAAGTTCTACATCACCGATTCATTAAATTAAATTTGCTGATGTTTTCTATATGCTGTTGCTAGTTGCTTAATAGTATTACTTATCTTTGACGCGTGTATATTATTTTTACTTGTGTATATATAGGTATATTATTTAAGTAGTTTATGATAGATTTATTTGTGTATTGTTATGTTCTGTTAGCTAAGTACACCCCTAAATCTTGTGTTTTCTTTAGATCCTCTCCATCCAAAGGTTGCCTGGAAGAGATCACTATTAGTGATAAGGCCGCCCATTGTTACACTATCTTTCAATTGAAAAATTGTCTCTTTTTTTTTTTTCCTTCTTGTATTTCTGGTGGAACAATAAAGTATTATCTATCTATCTATCTATCTATTCTCGTTAGTACCAAAATACTTCCAAGTCGCTGAGTCACTCGTAGTATCCGTATATCGATGCTAAAGTCGCCGGTGTATTCCACTTAGATCGCTTGTATTCCGATTTGATCACTATCTCTTCCGAGAAGAGACTGTGTCGTCCCCGCGGTCTGTGTGTGTGTGTGTGTGAGTGATGTACGCTGTTGGCCGCGAGGCCTTTACAGCTTCACCGGACTTAAGGGCGAACGTGCAACCACTACGCTCGAGCCAGAAGGGCAAGGGGCGACATACTCGAGGGCGCCTTGAAGAGGCGCCGTAGTCGGCGGCGTAGTCGGCGGCGGCTACGATTAACGGATTCGCATGGGTAGATGCGTTCGCGAAGTGTCGTGTTGTCGCCTTTTTAATATAGGCGCGAATAGGTTCGAGACCTAGATCGGAGTGGAACCGCGCTCTGTGTTCCTTTTATACTTGTTTGAAAGTCCTAGAACGGACGCAAACCCTCTAAGTACATCGATAGAAGTACGTCGAACAATAGCCGGCGCGGCCCACAAAGCGATATTATTATTACATACCTACTCTTATTTCCGCGTGAACAAATAGGTACTTGTATACCGCGACCGCGCGCCGGCGATAATTAAAGGGGTGGAACCTTCTAGACGTTACTCCACTTAAGCGCGGATTCAAGATCTTTCTAGTCAGATCACCGGGGGACCTAAGGGTTTGTTATGCGTTTTAAAATCGACATCCCCCGATAAAGACTTTTCAAGATATCGGAGTATGCTCGGGTCGTAACAATACAAAACCTTGCTTGCTTTAATCATTATTAAAAAAAAATATTCAGCCCTCCTTTAAACTTCTGCTAAGAATATGACTTAACCTAGTCTACGTTGCTTGTTAAATAAATATAGCAAAAACATAGGCCGCCATCAAATCTATACATTTAATAAAACTGTAACGAAGTCGTGTCTGTACATGGAATATTTTTAGGTAATAACAACCCATACCGATGTAAAAGCCTGTCTGTCTGTCAAAGGGTATAAACCATCATCACGCAAAAACTACCAAGTGGATTTTGATGAAACTTTGCTACAAGGATACCTTAAAATGTTGGCTAACACGTTACATAGGTATTTATCCCGAAAAAACAAAAGGTCTATCTATCTATCTATAACCTCACGCCAGATCCCTTGCGGGGTAGGCAGAGAGTACAGAGTTCCAACAGGTTCTTTCCTTACATACCTCTCTGGCTTCCTCGACTCTCATAGTTCGTCTCATACACGCTCGCCGGTTACGGAGACTCTTGACTTTTCCATCAGATAAGACTCGGTTTATTTGGTCGTGGTAAGATAGTCTAGGTCTTCCCCGGTACCTGCATCCTTCCACTTTCACATTGTATATCTGTTTTGTCATTCTTTCCTCTGGCATTCTTTCTATATGCCCGAACCAACGGAGCATGCCCTTTCTCATCTTTACACCGATACTATCTTTCATACCTACTCGCTGTCTTACTATGCTGTTGCTAATGCGGTCGGTCAGCTTCACTCCGCACATCTTCCGCAGAGCTCGCATTTCTACCGCATTTATCCTACTTTCATTCTCCTTCTTACATACCCAGCTCTCGCTACCATATAACAGCGTTGGGACAAGAACTCCGTTATGTATGGCCAGCTGCGCCTTATGGCTTAAGTGCCGGCTCCCGAGTAGCTTTCCCATCGCACCATTCACTCTGTTCCCTGCACTCACTCTTCTCTCTATGTCAGCGGTGTATTTCCCATCCTTACTGAAGGCGCATCCAAGATATACAAACTCATTCACTTGCTCCAGCACATCGTTACCAACCACAATCCTTACATTCGTTCTGGTTTCTTCCCTTTCAAAAACCATAATCTTGGTTTTCTTCACATTCAAGTGTAAGCCATTGATCATGCAGTCGTCTTTCATAACTGTGACTAGTGTTTGCAGATCAGTGGCTGTTGGCGCTGTTAAAACCGCGTCATCTGCATAAAGGTTCTTCCAGAAAAGAAGGAAATAAGCGAAACATTGGATTTCTAAAAAGACAAAGTGTCTTTTCTCTCCTATCCAAGCTTGTTTGATGGATTTCAATGAAATTGTGTAATTGTAGCCTGTACTAAAAATCACAACTCTGTATGCTTATATTTTCGAAAAAATTTACAGTTTTTGAGAAAAGAAAGTCTATTTTGATAAATCATTCATTGTTCCTAAAACAACTTAGCTACTAGATTGTCGCGGGATAAACCATAAAACTTTATTACTGTTTGACCCGAACTGCAATGTTACGATGTAAAATATGTGATTTTGCCTACACATGATATCATCCACGAAATGATATTGGACTCAGGTTCGTCTTCTCGCGAAAAACTTTTCAAAAGTTCAAAGCGCTCACTCGAAATTGTTTATACACATTTGATTTAAACACTCCAACATGGTTTCGTGCATGAACCGATAATGTATTCAGGTTTGTTTCTTCTAGAGAGAACTCTAACGATAAATGGCCCGGATACGAAACTATAACGACGATTAATATCTTACGAGAAGACTAATACAAAATGTACTGCCAAAACTTTGCTACATACTAAGCTGGCAATGTACCGTGAGATATTATTACGCTAGATTATAATCTTTGACAGGGTAGGTAGAGAAGATTTAAATCAGAGATATTTTACCGATAATTACCGATAAAAAATAGACATACTGATAATCCTTCTTTTTTTTTTTTTTTTTTATTATAATTCACAAAACTGATGTACAATCTCTCATGCAATATTACAGAGTATAATACATTAGGTCTGATTGACATCTACTAGATGTGAATCCAGCATGCATATTTTAAGCAAGACGAAAATTAAGTGGGTCTAGTGTAAACTACTATAATCTGCTATGAACAAATCAATACACTGATTTTAGACTTTACTGAGGCTACAGAACCAGCAAAGACATCCATTTCGCCGCGAATGGAGTTGGCAAGCGAAAGCATACGAGATATGGGCGAAAAAAGACCAATATTTGTGCGACTGTGAGGCATAATAAAAGTTTTCCGATTAATTAAGCGGCTGCCAGTACGCGGAATACAAATATGCACTTTCTCTAAAAGCCCAGGTGAATCTATTAAGCCATTATTTATCTTGAACAGAAACATAACGTCTAGAGATTTTCTACGTGCGCTCAACGATTTCATTTTATAGTGACTCAGTCTGGAGTTATAGGAATTCAAAATACGGCATTTGTTGTCTGAATAGCATAAGTTATATAGGAACCTTTTTTGGACTCGCTCTATTCTATCGGAGTGCACCTGGTATGACGGACTCCACACTGTGCTACAGTATTCTAGAATACTTCGTATAATGCTGTTATAAATTAAAATAGGAACGGTTCTTTAAAGATTTTCATTTCTCTGACAATGAACCCTGACAATTTTGATGCCTTACTTATAATTAGGTCATAGTGATTTCTAAAATTTAATCTACTATCTATCAGGATACCAAGGTCTCTAATAGTGTCCACTTCTTGGAGCGGGTTGTCATTAACTGAGTAAAAAGCTTGGTTTGTTATAGTTTTCCTACTAAATTTAATGAAGTAACATTTGTTTTCATTTAATGACATGTTGTTTTGTTCACACCATCGACATAAGTTATTTATATCCAGTTGTAGCTGATTAGTATCAGAATCACTATATATAGTTCGATATATTTTTAAATCATCAGCAAAAAGTTTGTACTCTGAATCAATTTTACTTCCTAAGTCATTTATAAAAATTAGAAAAAATAGAGGTCCTAGGTGAGAGCCCTGAGGTACTCCTGATGGTATCAAACATTTTATGGATTTAAAACCCTTGAGATACACTAATTGCGAACGATTTCTCAAGTAGGATTCACACCAACGCAGCAACGACCCATGAACGCCCATACTTCCCAATTTAAGTAATAATAGGTCGTGATCCACTAAATCAAAGGCCTTTTTAAAGTCTGTGTATATTGCATGAACTTCTTTACCCCCATCTAGTGCAGATGATATATAAGACACATACTCGGTGAGATTAGACAATGTTGATTTTTTGGGGCGGAAGCCATGCTGGTTATCATCCAATACATTTTTTATGTGGAAGAACATTTTTTTCTGTACTAGGGATTCAAGCACTTTACCACATGTAGAAAGAATAGACACTGGTCTGTAATTTTTAACATCATCAACACTACCAGATTTAAAGATTGGCGTGATGTGTGCAATTTTCCACGAGTTGGGGTAAACTCCTTGTGTTAAAGAATAGTTGAATATCATGGTCAGAGGAACAGCTAAGTTTGCTGCACATTTTCTGAGAAAAAGAGGAGGAATTGAATCAGGCCCTGGTCCTTTATCGGAGTCAAGAGAAGACAAATACTCAAAAACTTCTCTTATTTCAAGTATACAACTACTAAACGTGTTATTGTTACAAGGGTTAGGTGAAGCTGAACTTGAGGGATGGCATGTATTACGATTAACTCTATAGATGGATTGAAAATGATCGGAAAACAATTCACAAATTTCCTGACCGCCCTTAGCTGTATTGTTGTTATTCAAAGTCATTTTATTAGGAATATAACTGTTGGCTATCCGTTTGTTTTCGAAGTACTTCCAAACGTATTTAGGATTTCGACGCAGGTGTGTGGCGATATTGCTTTTAAATTTTGCGTAACAGTCTTTTATTAACACTCTGCAGCGTGTTCTCAAGCAATCAAACGTAATTTTATCTCTGGTGTTCTTATACTTTTTATATAAAATGTGATATTTAGCTTTCTCCTTTATGACTTTTAGTAAAGCTCGACTGTACCAGACGGGATAGCGCTCATCGCATGGTCGGCTAATAGGTGTGTGTTGTTGAATGATTAGCATTAGAATTTCGTAAAATCTAATCACCATTTCGTCAATATTAGTAATAGAATTCAATTCATCAGACCAATTAATTTTCGCTAGTTTGTCGTTAACATCATCATAATTACAAATATAAAAATTTAAATTGGAGACTTTCCTTTGCACTAGTGGACTACTATGATTAGATATAAGTGAGATTTCCAACGCTGGATGATGGGGATCAATTGGTAGTAGTGGACTTGTGGCTTGTGATACCAATACAGTCCTATTACTACTATTGGTAAGAACTAGATCTAGAGTACGATTTGAAGCGTTTACTATTCCGTTGCATTGATGAAGATCATTAAAGGCAATCGTGTCTAAAAAAATGTTTTCTTGATTATTACTGGATCCTTTGGGGACCAAAAGACCAGAACTTACGTCATATTCCCAATAAATATTACCCATGTTGAAATCCCCGATTAATATGTTAATGGAATTACTTTTGCTCTTATTACTAATTACTTCTGTAAAGTTATTACAGAGAGTATTCAAATAATCTAGTTTAATTGGCGGTGGAATATAAACCACACAAATATTAATATTTAGGCCGTTCTCACATTTTATGGTTATCCATAATTCCTCGCAATGTGATTCCCAATTAAATCTCCTTAAGACCTCATATTTGTCCAGTGTTGCAATAGCTACACGTCCACCATCTTTTTTGGTGATTGAAGAAACCGTAGTCGACCTATCGCGCCTAAAAACTCTGTATCGGTTATCTACAATTTCATGATCTAGCACTGTGTCGTTTAACCAACTTTCGGTGGCAACAATTATGTCATAATTAAAATGCAAAGCAGCAGAATAAAAATCCTTGGTCTTGGTTCTTAAGCCTCTTACATTCTGATAATAAATTTTAAACATGAATTTTAATACTTATTACACTATATATCTTGCAAAACAAAAGTTAACAATTTACAAAGTCTCCAGATACTCTAAATTTTTAACTAAAAGAGATTTGGATGTTATATCTTTTCTCACAAATACGCGACCATTTCGGACCCATACAAAGTTATATTTCTTCTCCTTGGCAGCAATCCTCGTTGCTGCGTGAAGTTTTTTATTTGCAGAAGTTAAATTCTCTGTTACAAAAATCGGTTGCCTTTCACCGCCAATACCAACGTGGCTGCTATTTAGTTTCTCCGAGTCGTTTTTTTTATTAAAGTTTCTGACTGCAGCAAGTAGATTATCTCGAATGCGAGGACTAACTAACTTTACGACTATACTTCGTGGACGATTTGACTCTGTATTTAATTTGGCGACTCTATGAAGTGACTTAATTTCACTGTCGTGAATTTCATTTCCCACAACTCTACCCAGCTGTTTGACAACAGTCAACAAGTTTTCGGTTTTGTGCTCAGGAACGCACTGTATCTCGATATTACATTCACGTGCTATTTGATCAAGTTGTTGCACTTTAGCGTCCAACTCCCTAACTTGAACATTGACTGCGGCGTTATTCTTGAGCATTTCGTTAATAAACTTGTTATTGTTGGCATTAATTTCCTTTTGGTCATCGTGAGCGTCAGATAAAAAGTAAACCGTCTTCTTAAACTCATCCAGGTCTTCGCGCATTGAAGTAAATCTTCCGGTGAGATCCTTTATGTTCTTTTGAACCGTAGCTAGAGTGGTTTGAAAATTCGCTAAAACAGCCTGCTGTCTGTCAAATTTCTCGTTCATTTCCTGCCGCAATTTACGAATTTCCACAAGAATCGCATTTGGTATGTCGACCTCTGTAATTGCAGGCGTTATTATAGCCGTTTCTGGTGGCGGATACTCATTTGGGGTATATGTCTGAACCAGCCCTGCTTGGTAATGGCTAGATGGTCCCGGCTTTGGGGATTCTATTGTAGCCGTCGCCGGAGCCGCTTGATTAGTACGCGAAGTATGGCCCTTAGACTGAATGGGTGTATTAGTATTGTCCCGTTTAGGACGGCTGGAAACACAACTCGGACAAATCCATTGAATCCTAGGTGTTGATCTTTCATCATATTTTACGCATTCCGAATGGTACTGAAGGCCACATTTGCCTACAGAGCATTTAATTCTCTTATGTGTCACAAGAAGAGTATCATTACAAGCAGCACAAATCATTACTGCGATTAAGTAAATCAACAAGAAAATAAAAATAATTGCAAAAAGTAAATCCGAACTGGGGATCGAACTCGAGGAACTAACACGTTGCCCCGGCACCTTACAATCTCTTCTACGGCGTCCTGATATTCGAGCCTTGAAATACAAGTATTATTTCGTTTACGTGTATAGTTAAAATTACACATTTAAGTTGACATGTTAAAGTTTTCTCTATACCCTCAGTTGTGCAAATAGAACTAGCAAAGTCACTAAATGTAATGTTTATTTAAAGATTTCGCCAATTTCTCAGTCACAAATCACTCTGCAAACAATGTCACTTATGTCCTGCACACTGAACTGTATCTTCACGACACTATTTTTGTTAAAAGTAAAGTTATAACAGAATTAATACTTAATTGTTTACGAGCGACAAAAATATGTCTTGACTATCTGATATTTTTTTCTATTCCCTATTTTTCTATTCTTGAAAAGGAAGGTATTGTATATGTTTTTTTATGAGTCGGCGTTAGTGTCGTTTGATGAATAAGTTTGCGCTATAGTTTTGTTTATATTTTACAAAGACTATAAGTGGGGATAAGACTGAACCCGGTGATAGAGATAGTAGATTGAGAAATAAGGCTTGTGGAGGTTGAAAAAATATACAACATATTCACTACAAGTTTCTCTCTCTCGGTGCTGGTTGGTGCAGTTGGTTACTTGGCACTGACTTCAAATATTTATTTTTTGCTTTTTGAAGTCAGTTTACCTTTTTTTTTAAAAGATTTTTATTTTACAATTTTAAGTGACGAGTGAATTATTTAGTAAAATTTATTTATTTATATTCTTACATGCCTTCGGGAGAGCATTACAGCTTTCCAAATCACTCTCCGAAGCTCTTACAATTAACTTAAATGTTTAAACTTATACTATACTAACAACAATTATAAATATACTTGAAAAATAAATATAAAAAAATTAAAACTGTGAAGCATTGTAAAATTAAACAAATTAATCTATAAGATCTACATATGTACAAAAAACTTATTTACATTTCGCCTAGCACTTTGGCCTCATAGTAAAAAGATCCGTTGCCGCCCTGTGAAACTCGCTACGAGTACAATGAAAAAGGTCTAGTTGTTGGTAGTACTCAAGCATTGCATTCAACATGCGTATTGCTCTAGAGATCGGGGAATTTCTGCCCAATTCAATATTGGACCACGGCTCACATAAGAGCTTGTGTCGACGAGCCCTTAAATAATTATCTGGTACAGCTAAGGATATGCGCTCCAGTACTGCTGGTATAACCTTACGTCCCCTAATTATATCGTAGAGGTATTCTATAAGAGAGACTGTTCGTCTTAGTTCTAGCGTATTATAACCCACCATACCCAACATAAACTCACTAGGATATATGTACGGAAATCCCACAAAATATCCATATTGTTTTAAATAAATCCATCTTAAGAATTTTTTTTTGCACTTGTTCAACCATTAGTATATACTTAGTTTCGTATGGATTCCAAATAATAGCACTATTCTCCATTTTACTTCTAACAAAAGCATTATAGAGAGCTTTCATCGCAGATATACTATTCAAATGACGAGCTTGGCGTAAAACAAATCCTAGCATTCTAAAGGCTTGAGTACATATATGGTCAATGTGTTATATGTAAATGTGTAAAAGGATAAATCAGCGCACATGTTTACCCCCAAGTCTGACAGTGTTTACCCTCGGTAGAGGTGTTTCACCAAGGTGATAATTCATCACTATTGGGTTCTTAGACCGAGTAAAGGTGATAGTAGAGCACTTCTTTTCATTAAAAAAGAGCTTATTCCGCTTACTCCACTGCCACACATTGTGTATTTCTTGTTGGAAATGAATACTATCGCTTGGATTATTAATTCTCATGAACAGTTTAAGGTCGTCTGCAAATAACAAACAATGCGCTGTGTTCACAGTTTCCGGCAAATGATTTAGCATCAATAAAATTTCCAGAGGACCTAAATTGCTTCCCTGACTCACTCTTGAGTACGTATAGTATGCGTCTGAAATATATCCTTTATATTGAACATAATGCCGACGATCCCGTAGGTAAGTACTAAAGAACCGGAGCAACTGTGGGGTATAAATCCTGCCTTGGATAACTTTTCAAGCAACACATCATTATCCACAGTGTCAAATGCCTTACGAAAATCAATAGGCAGTGTCTACTTGCCCCGATATATACCGATATTATATTATTTTGCCCAGTTGTACAGTAAGGTACCTACAGGATTAATATAATGACTATAATAACGGGATCTTTACATTCGTGCTGTTCGCCGTTAAGGAGTTCCCTCTTGTATCTTCAAAGTCCAAGGTCCAATACCAATAACATTAAAATAGGACCACCTCAAAACTATACTGAACCCAATGCAAAAAGAATCATCAAAATCGGTTCATAAGCAAAGGAGTTATAAAAAAAGGACGAATTATGAACCTCCTTTTTTGAAGTTGGCTAATATACTGCTATAGGTACCTATAGGATTGACGTAATACCCATAATATCTCAATTTACACATGCCTATTGTTTGTCGTTAAGGAGTTCCCTGGTGTATCTTCTAAGTCCAAGGTCCAATGCCAATGAAATTAAAATGGGACCACCTTGGAGCTAAACTGAACCCAATGCAAAAAAAATCATCAAAATCGGTCCACAATTGACGGAAATATCGCTGAACATACATAAAAAAAAGCATACATACAACCGAACATAGAACCTTTTTGAAGTCTGTTAAAAATGACAGAATGGATCTTACTAACACTTTCAAAGTGTTTTAGAAATAATATTCGAGATACTTTTTATCCCGGAAAGAATCACGGTTCTTATTCATATTAAAATGGCTTCATCATAGCTGGTATTTATTCATATTAAAATGGCTAAACGGATTAAACTGAAACTTTATATGAAGATGTCTTACATCGTAAAATAAAACAAAACACTTTTTATCTCGAAAAATAGCATGACTTCTGTGGAAGATCTATTATTTCTTCATACTGATGGAATTATAAAGAAACTTAATATGAAAGAAACCACACATATATACAATGCGAAAGGGAAAGAACGTAGAACAACAACCATTTATAGTTTCACAAATTATATACAATATGTACAATTTATAAAAAAGCAGCAAAGAATTATAAATAAAAAAACGTTAGTAAAAAAAATATACATATTTACAAAGGGTCAAATGGTTTCACGCCGCTGTCAGTTGGCAGTGTACCTAGAACAGGACGTAGATATTGGGGAAGACCTAGACTATCTTACAATGATCAAATAGACCATGTCTTATCCGAAGAACAAGTCAAGAGTCTCCGACGTATATAAGACGAACTATGAGGGTGGACAAAGCCGGAACTCTGTACTTTCTGCCTACTCCGCAAGGGATCTGACGTGACGATATAGATTGGTAGATAGTATTAAAGTATCTTAAATCGTGAAATAATAATATGAAATAGGTAACTTTGTTTACACACTAGATCATGCCGATATTATCCGTTTAAGTGGTATATAAAATCACACCAATATGCATTTGTTGGGTTTTACCGGCCTGCATGAAGGCCCAAAGATATTAATCATATTCTGGCTAAAGAAAAGCCTGGCAATCGTTTGATTTCCTCTTCACAGGCGACTGGAAGCCTGGGGACCTGCTGAAATTGTTCTACAACGAAAATTTACTCATATTTAATTTGACTTAATGAATACTTTTGCAAAACACGGACGACTCGGTTTAAGTGATAAAACGTAGACTGCTTAACTTACTTTGTCAAACAGTCGCAGGTACGATCCCCGCACAGCGCACGGGAGTTTTGATTTGGGATTTGTGATTTTGAAATAAAGAAGATAATTTATGCGCATACGGGCACAATAAAAAAAATGTTTGTCCGTGTTAATATCCAGAACGGCGGAACCGATTATAAATACACTATCACTGGAAAATGAAAGCTTTTCAGAGATTGTTTAAGACTACTTTTTAGCTCGGGAAATGCAAGGTGCAACAATGGGGGAAATTCGTTTTTATTTCTCCATATTAACACGGCTGAACGGATTGAAAAGAAACTTAATATGAAGGTGTCTCTTAAGTCTTGGAATAATACTATCCCAAAAAGTCCTACCTACCTATGTCCAATTACAAAATAAACTCATGCGAAGCCGCGGGAAACAGCTAGTGTGGAATATAACATCGTTAATGGTATCCTGACGTGTCGCATATGTTTCCGAACCTTTAAGGTCAGCTAGGTAACCATAGTCTGTTACGTCGTAACATAGTTTTAAAAATATAAAATAAAAATAAAAAATCTTTACACACAAACAAACAAAATAACTAGTTGTTACGTCGAATGGAATCCGCGCGCCTTAACTAGTGATAGCATCATAATGACCATATAAGGTATTCGTTGGCACCGGAAATCAAATTCCTTCTAGAACACCTAATAAGAAACGCCCACAACATAGAAGGATCTAGAAATAATACAATAGCGAACAACGGGACAATGATCCTATCTCACTCGGTTCGGTTATTGCTAACTTAGTCCCACAAGAATTTTATAAAAAAACAGACAATAGTTTAGGGCGTGCCTTGCTTCGGTTGAGCCGTTCTTTCTATATCTCTGTCCTCGTCTCAGACGAAGGATCAAGAGATCTGGGTAGTGCGCACTGTTGCCAGGCAGGAAGTAGGCCGTCCTGGGAGGGCACTATATAAAAACGAGTTCGCGCAGGAACAACCTTTTTCCGAGGCCAGAGCTCGCACGACAACAATTCAGTTCAGTTCGAACAGTGCTTTATTAAAATAAAAAAAAATAAAAGTTTAAATTAGCAACATTCTTCAACCCCCTTGAAAACTGGGGGTCCACCGTACGGGTTGACAAAGTACGGTTTGGGAGACAGCAGGCCTCACTTCTGCCCGTCGACTCCCGCTGACCTCGGCGGCTGAGGGCCTTCTACAGGGCACCTCCAAATTCCCCACCTAGCCGGTGGAGGCTGTTACCGAAGACCCCCACGCGTCACGGGATCGAGCGGCCTAAAGATAAGTCCCCAGCGCCCATAGGTTTTTTTTGTGGACCCGAAAACTCCCCTGTGCCGGGAATTCACGCCCCATTTTAATATTATTACTTATTTTAATTTTCTGGATTGTTCTTATTACGATTTTTAATTGTTTGCGTAATTAAATATATTTTTTCCTGTTAACAATAAACAATTGTATTTTTTTTTATAATTGTGTGTTTTATTTGTACCCGCCGTCAGGCGGTCGTAACAAGTCATATGAAGGCACTAGTAATGTGAACCGGTTTTAGAAAAACCTAAAAAAAAACGGTTTTTGTAAAAACCGATAAACACCGGTTTTTGTTTACTAAAACCGATTACTCTCGGAATTTGGACTCACTCGAGTTTCATTATTCGTGTATCCGAACACCAAAGTCAGACCTTCGGGGATCGGGGAATTACCGTACCGTTTGTAGCCGTTGAGCAACACAGTTGACAAGCTTTGTCTCGTTTGTTCAAAAAGTTTTAATTGGGTATCAGATTAAGTAAAAACGGAGGAAATCAACGAAAGGTAAGTAGTTGCCTAATTAATTACTACCTGGTCTTATAGAAAATCTTTTCTTTATCTTTTTGTTTATAATTTTAGTTATCTTAAAATTTTTGTCAATGAGTTGCATTTTATTATATTGCAGGATGCCGAAAGTAGACGAAAAATCCATTACACGGAACCATTTCGAAAAAAATGATAATGATACTGCCTGCTTACTAAATGTAAGCTATACAAAAAAATAATTAAGGTTGGTGGTGGAACTTATAATATGTTGGCTCACTTGAAGAGGAACCATCCTCAGGCTACAGTGGAAGTGGAGAGTAACGTTGTAGGTGAACAGCCCAGAAACCTAACCGCCTTAAGTCAATCTGGGCAAGAAGAATCTGCGAACACTTTAAAAACTCCTCCTCCCATGTTCCAAACTACCTTGAAAGGGACTCTGGTAAGTAATAAGAAAGAAATTGATAAATATTTAACCATAATGATCGCTACAGACTTCCAACCCTATTCAATTGTTGGAGACAGAGGATTTAGAAGGTTCACAGAAGTTTTGAACCCAAAGTACAAATTACCAAGTAGACAAAAAATCAGGTGTGAATGAATGCCGCAACTGTACCAAAATACAAAGGTAAAACTTGTTACTGCACTTGAAAATGATAAGCATGTCGCACTAACCGCTGATTTGTGGTCTAACCAAAATACGGACGAATCCTTCATTACCTACGGTTACAATTAATTTTTTTCTGAAAGAAGAATTAAAAGTTGTTTTGACTACCTCTGATGTCTCCACTGCACACACAGCTGAAAATCTTGCCGCAATTATTACTAACTTACTAACAGAATGGAAACTAACTGGTAAAATTACAGCCATTGTCACATACAACGCTACTAATATGATCAAAATGTGCGATTTACTGGGCATACGGGATATGCCATGTTTTGCTTATATGCTGAATCTAACTGTTGAAGATGCTTTAGAGCTTCTCGAGGTTATGGAACTAATTAACAAATGCAAGGTTATTGTTAAGTTTTTCAAAAAGTCGTCTGTAGGGTGGCGAGCGCTAAAAGCAGAACAGAAGTTAAGAAATCCCAATACTACTCCTTTAAAGTTGATACAAGAAGTATCTACTCGGTGGAACAGCAAATTCTACATACTGTCTAGAATTCTTAAATTATCTGATGTTCTGGCATTAGTGTGTAAAAAATTTATCCAAGCCCCAGACTACTTAACTGCCTTTGAAGAAATAGTGGGCAAAGAAATAATAAAGATCTTGGAAATATTCGAACAGGCGACATAGCTCGTTAGTGCTGATACATATCCAGTTCATTGATCATACCAGTAATTTGTGGATTGTTCGAAAATTTGACCACCATTGAAAATGCTTTGGAAACAGATATAGGTAAAATGTTTTGCTCATCAGTACGGCGAAATATGAGCAGCAAGCTGTTAGTATACGAAACAAGAACTGTCACGCAAATGTCAACATACTTACATTCGATATTAGGAACTGGTTTTAGGCGCTCGGAAAATATGTTATCTGTAAAAGAAATAGTAAGAAAAGAATTGTCTCATTTACTACCATTCATTTCAGATTCTGATACCAATATTACGGCAACGACTTTCGAACAAGCAGTTCAAACATCAGTGGAGACAAATATAGAACAGAAAAAACCTGGAATTTTGGACTTTTTGAAACAAAGGAAACCAACTACAAATCCAACTGCGTCCACACACTGCGCATGTATGTGGAGACAAAGCTCCACCATGATTAAGTTGAACGTGCAAAAGCGGCTGAAAGTGCTAGCACTTTTTGGAGCACAAACAAACACTTAGCGCCATTGAACGTTTTAGCGCTAAAATATTTATCGGTGCCAGCAACGTCTGTGCCTTCGGAAAGTATGTTTTCAAAGTCAGGATATGTGCCATTTTCAAGAAGAAGCAGGTTGCAAGCGGATGGTGTTGATCACACCTGTTTTCTCAATTAAAAATACGACTTATGCGATTAGTTATTTTTAGGTTAAAGATATTTTGATTTTAATGAAGTAAATTTTAAAAAAGATTCGACGTTTTGTTCTTTCTTTAAAAAAGTAAACAAAAACCTAAAAACACCTAAAAAACCGCTTTTTTCCCGAAAGTAATCGGTGTAAACCGGTGCTGAAAATTGTAATCGGTTAAAATCACTAGAAGGCACATGAACGACGCCTCGACAAAAATTAATGAAAACAGTGGTCCCTGTGGCTGAAACGGCTAGGAAGAGTATATATATATATATATATATATATATATATATACGGACTTCCAGGAAGCAAGTTATTATTTGTAATTTTCTATTGTTACTTATTTTAATTTATCTTAGTTGTTGTTTGCAATGGAGGTATATCTTTATAATGCTCTAATGTAATTCACCACATGTACATACCACATATTTTTTCTTTCTTTTTCTAACAAAGTAATGTGTCTCCACCAGGTTCAGTTCTTAAAGAAAGCGGTGGACATCCTGTGCCAGTGCCGGCAGACGCTGATGTACACGTACGTGTTCGCATACTACCTGCGCAAGAACAACCAGTCGGTGATCTTCGAGGACAACCAGCGCGATCTGGAGTCCGCCACCGAGACGCTCTCCGAGTACCTGGAGAGAGACATCACCAGCGAGAACCTGGCTGACATCAAGCAGAAGGTCCAGGATAAGTACAGGTACGAGCATACTTCTACTTAAAAAAACCCGATTTGACATAATAATAATAATATTAGCCTATACTATGTCAGTTAGACCGTTGGACTGCAAAGTCAGAGGTCTCGGGTTAAAACCCAGGCACGCATCTCTGTCTTCGAAGGCATGTGCGTATTAAAAATTAACTATCACTTGCTTTAACGGTAAAGAAAAACATCGTGAGGAAACTAGCATGCCTAAGAGTTTCTCGAAAGTGTGTAAAGTTCGCCAACGCGCCCTGGGCCAGCGTGGTGGACTATGGCCTAAACCCTCTCAGTTTGAGAGGAGGCCCGTGCCCAACAGTGGGACAGTTTCTTAACAGGGCTATTATTATTATTAATATACTATCACACTGCTGGGTAAAAGCCTTCTCTCTCAAATCAAAGTGAGAGAGATTAGGTCGTACGCCACCATGCGGGGACCCAGTGCTGATTGGTGGAAGCAGGTTTGTGGCCACCTGCTGTTGGAACTTATCAAGCCGCCTATAAGGCTTTCAACTTTGCTTAACGACTATCACATTATATGGGAACCGAAACCAACGGCTTAACGTGCCTTCCTAAGCACGGGAGACGCTCGAATGTGAAAATGGTCGGTCCACAAACGGTCACCCATCTCAGGCCGACCGAGTCGATCGCTACTTTAGCGATCGGTAAAAACACCGCGGTGGCACGACATTACGATTTGACATAAAATAGGTTAAAGAAAAATGACACTCTTATTAAAGTAGTAAGTACATAAGGTTTATGACAGTCGTCATTCACCGTCACGCCTATATGCCCTAAGCGGGGGTGACCGAGGTGTATTGAGTATACAGACTTTTCGCCCACGATGTTAGGTCCCATGTACTAGGGGGCGAGCCTATTGCCATATACCGGGCACAATTCCAGACTCTAGACTTATACAGGGAAGTTTTTCAGAAAACTTCATTTGTCCGACATAAGATTTAAACCCAGGACCTCGTGAACACCAAGCGATGCGCTTTGCCACTGGACCAACGAGGCAGTCGCAACTACCTTTATTAGATCTTTCAACCTTTCTTGGGTTTCTTATAAGGGCACCAGTTTATTTATATAATTTTCAGATTTTTTCTTTATTTGCGCCATGAAAGCTTGCTTCATCCCTAAGTCCATAATTGTAGGCTAGCGGTAAATACCCGGTAGTTTTTGATGAGTGAGTTTTTTTTTAATAAAACACCCAGACCGAAAAAAATATGTGTGGGTAACACAAAGATAAGTGCGGGGTTCGATCGGGAAAGGGCTTCAGCTCCTAACCACTGGACCGAGTCAAGACAAATCAAGTTTAAATTGCTATATCTTTTGATTGCATTGACTTAAAATTGCCTTGACTTAAATTTCAACTTGATATCCTTATCTGTTCCTAAATAAAAAGGTGATAACCGTTGGACCGACAGACAGATTGATAACAAAGTGATCCTATAAGTATTCCGTTTTTACTGATTGAGGTACAATACGCTTAATTAATAATTATTATGTCACTCAGATATTGCGACAGCCGGCGCAAGGTTCTGCTCGAGCACGTGCACGAGGGCTACGAGAAGGACTGCTGGGACTACACAGAGTAATCTTGCCTGCTATCTCGCACTAGTCTTGCAGAACAATCGACTATTGATTTATCGATAGTCCTCGCCGCACATCACTTGAACTACTGATCGTTATATCGATAATATTCAGTTAAGTTTAAGACAGCACTAACCGTACATTTGACTTGGATTAAACTACGTTGATCATATATTAAAGGTATTGTCTTAAATTTTTTCATCGATATTATCAATATTAGAATCAATATTATGAGTGAAATCAATATTATGGACCTATTGACAAAACTGAATCATTTTGGTCTAGCCATTTCATATTAAATTTAGATGTCTTTATTCATCTTGAGATCAATAACCCTTGAGTTTGATTTTAAATTCGAGCCTTAGTAGTTGAAGGACTGACCTCTTGTTTGGGAGAATACTAGCTGATGTTATGTGTGAAGCCTGAGAGTGTTTTATACAGTTAAATTCTGTAGTTTCTTTAAATTATGTGACAAGACAATCACATTCACTCCTTGTGTGGCTGAACATTGGGTTAAATGTGTACTGAGGCGTTTTGTCGAATAACAGGTGAATTATACCGAGGCGCATGCGTCCGTAACGGTTACGTGTATTTAATTTTTTTTATGACTCATCAGTGCGCGAAAACGAGATATGAAAAATATTTGCCGTATCGAATGTATGCGTCAGGTATTCAGAGTAAATTAAAAGCTGCGGACTAAATCCCTTTCCCGTTGTGATTGTTTGGTATTGATTTACAACAATCAGGACCACATTGCCCCAGGCAAGATATCGCTGATTCGGTATCTATCTATCTATCTATCTATAACCTCACGCCAGATCCCTTGCGGGGTAGGCAGAGAGTACAGAGTTCCAACAGGTTCTTTCCTTACATACCTCTCTGGCTTCCTCGACTCTCATAGTTCGTCTCATACACGCTCGCCGGTTACGGAGACTCTTGACTTTTCCATCAGATAAGACTCGGTTTATTTGGTCGTGGTAAGATAGTCTAGGTCTTCCCCGGTACCTGCATCCTTCCACTTTCACATTGTATATCTGTTTTGTCATTCTTTCCTCTGGCATTCTTTCTATATGCCCGAACCAACGGAGCATGCCCTTTCTCATCTTTACACCGATACTATCTTTCATACCTACTCGCTGTCTTACTATGCTGTTGCTAATGCGGTCGGTCAGCTTCACTCCGCACATCTTCCGCAGAGCTCGCATTTCTACCGCATTTATCCTACTTTCATTCTCCTTCTTACATACCCAGCTCTCGCTACCATATAACAGCGTTGGGACAAGAACTCCGTTATGTATGGCCAGCTGCGCCTTAGGGCTTAAGTGCCGGCTCCCGAGTAGCTTTCCCATCGCACCATTCACTCTGTTCCCTGCACTCACTCTTCTCTCTATGTCAGCGGTGTATTTCCCATCCTTACTGAAGGCGCATCCAAGATATACAAACTCATTCACTTGCTCCAGCACATCGTTACCAACCACAATCCTTACATTCGGTATAACTTGGTTTATTCAATTTATGATTAGTTTAATGTTTACTAGTTTGCTTTCGAACCTGGGGCAATGTGGTCTGTGTATTAGTAAACAATTCAATTCATAAAAATACAAAAAATACCGTGCTGAGCGTTTCTGATTTTTTTGTTTTTTTTTTTTTATTATTATTCATATCTACTTACAGATAATCATTATAAAACATTAAACTGAGTAAAACACATTATTGAATCTATTGTTTGTCCAAAACATAAAACGCTGTTTGAAATAAATTGTAAATAGATTTACATAGATTTATTTAAAATTAATAAAAAAGCATTATGTAAATTCAGAATAATAATGTTTTGGTAATATGTATTCATTCTAATTAATTTAGTCACAATTATCTTTATTAAGAAATAAATAATGGCCATGAAAAACATAATAGAGGTTTTTGTTTGTTTTCATATTCACACATAATATATATAATTTTAAATGCATTAGCGGGGCTAGCCAAGTTCGAAGGATTTTGTATTTATTTAGATTATTTAGATTTTGTCTTCCCGCAATCGATAGCGCTTTGTGGTCAGACCACGCGACTTCGTTGTTTAATATATTTTGCGTTCATTATCCCGCTTAGTGTAGAAAGTCAACTTGGCACAACACTAGATAGTCAAGTATCTATTTCTGACTGTAGTAGTATCTAGGCTCGACTGACCGTAGTAGTATCTAGGTTCGACTAAAAATTGTGACATGGAATAATGAATATAGTCCTGACTTGCTGAGTCTCTACTAACTAGTGGCTCATCACACAGTCTTATATACCGTCACGCCTATATTCCCCAAGCGGGGGTGGCAGAGGTGTACTGAGTACACCCACTTTTTGCCGACGATGTAAGGTCCCATATAATAGGGGGCGAGCCTATTGCCACTACAGGGCACAATTCCAGACTCCGGACTCATGCTGGGAAGTTTCCGTAAGAAAATCTTCATTTATGTGTGTGTGTGTGAGTGATGTACGCTGTTAGCCGCGAGGCCTTTACAGCTTCACCGGACTTAAGGGCGAGCGTGCAACCACAAGACTGATAGGGCGGTAGCTCGCGGGGAGATTACGAGGTTTGCCGGGCTTGGGAATGCCTATGACGTCTGCTTTCTTCCACTTAGCGGGGAAGGTGCAGATCGTCATGGCGGCGTTCAATATGGCCACTAAGAGGCAGATCAGTTGGGCGGGCAGGCATTTCAGAACGCGATTCGAAATGCCGTCAGAGCCGGGGGCTTTTTTGGTTTTGAGACCCATAATGAGATCTTCGGCCTCCGTTTGGGTGATAGGAGGTAAGGAATCGACGGGGGGGAGGGATGCCCTGCGCTCGACTTCCCTGTCGACCGCGTCGACGTGGGACTGGTCGACGGACTGAGAGCTGGGGGTGCACTGGCTCTCGAGGGAGTCGGCGAGAAGCTCGGTCTTTTCATCGTCGTCAAAGGCTGGGGGTGAGCCTGAAGGGCGGGACAGCGGGGGCATTCCAGTCGTGGAGTCGGTTTTGAGGCTACGCGCCAGCTGCCAGTAGGCCAGGTGCGATGGCGCGATGCCCTCTAGGAAGTCACCCCACCGTTCCTCCCGGACCTCCGCGACACGACGCTTTACCTCACGTTGTAAAGCGCGCATCCGGGCCCGATTGGCTTCGGTGGGGTAATAGTCGTGCGCTCGGATTGAGGCATTCTTGGAACGAATGAGATCCCTAACATCGTCCGGCAGTCGAAAGCGGTTGAGGTTGAGATCTTCCGCCTCGACTTGCTTAGACGATCGACTGACAGCCGATCGGATGTGGTCCGTAAAGGCATCTACGGCCTGATCGGTGTCCTGAGGGGACGGGATGGAGTCCGAGCGGAGGGGGAGGGGGGGAGGGTCGGCATCCGCCAAGGCCGTGCTTAGCGCATGCCAATCTACCACCGTCTTTTTGGGTTGCTGAGGGGCGGAAGGGGGGGAACCGAGTCTCATGACTACAGGTCGATGGTTAGAGTCGAGCTCCTGGACTACTTCTAAGGAGTGCAGCCGTAAGGTAACACCCTTTAAAAGCGCCATGCCAAGGCGCGCGGTTTCCATTCGATGTAACAACTAGTTATTTTGTTTGTTTGTGTGTAAAGATTTTTTTTTTATTTTATATTTTTAAAACTTTGTTACGACGTAACACTCCCTTTCCTCCTCAAGGGTGTACGTGTGATAAGCGAACTTATTAGATCGCAGGAAGGCGGATAGCCGTCGATGGTCGTCCGAGGACGCCACCTTGACGGCTATACCTTGCGCGGTGGAACACGCATGCGTATAATTGATCTGGCGATTGTAAATCGCCTTAGAGATTGACTCCCAGGCGCTCTTGTCCTGAATGACGAGCGGCGGGGAGTTATGGTCGGACGTGCGGGGCGCGGGAGGGGGGAGGCCCTCGCGGCCTCGTTAGGAGACGGCCGGGGGCCGGGAGGAACGCCGTCATCCCCGGCCTTTTGCACCTTCGGAGGTGGCGAGTCACGCGGCTTGCGCGCTCGCTTCCCATTGGCGATGGGAATAAAGTCGTCCTCTGAAGAGGACGACGATGACAATGGGGACGAGGGGGGGCAGCGCGCCGCGCGGACGCGTGCTCGACCTCCATATCGGAGTCCGAGTGCGGCTCGGACCCGCATGGCGAGACGGGGCGGTCGGCGGGACGAAAGGGGTCGTGGGGCGCGCAGAAGGCGCGGGGTGCACGGGAGAGGGGGGCGACGCGTCGGGCGAGGCGGGCGAGTACGTCGCGTTGAATTGCCGGATGATGTCCGGGCAATTACGCGCGATGAATTTCCCTAATTCCCGGAGGAATTCGGGAGAGAACTCGTCTGCCATTTCCTGAGGGGAAATGGCAGGGCGGGTGAACTTAAAAAGAGGGCCCTAAGACCCGGCGTGAACAGTGCCCAGATCCCCCCACCGATGGCGGCGGGGGGAGGTACTTACCGGGGAGACCAGGTGTGTCCCTTCGCCTTATGGGCGAAAGGGCAAGCACCAAACCCTAGCTGCTCCGGGGCGAAGAGAACCGCCCGCACGGAGAATAGGATGGCGGGATGGGTGTAGGTAAAGGTCCTGGTGAAATCAGGAGCCCTGGCTTGGGAAGCCCCCAAGGCCAGAGCTCAAGCCCTTCCGAGTTGGCCGCCCTCTGAGGGAGGGAGGCGAGCGCTCGGGTCCCGCTCAAGACTGGCTTAGTGACACCGTTAGGCGTCCACCAGTCTTACCACGAACGGACAAAAGTCGTGGTTTTAAAAACCAAACACTACTACTTAACCGAAACCGTTACGAAAACGCGGGAAAGATCGACCGCCGTCAGAACAGCGCGTCTACCTATCGACCTACGTAATTAGTCACACGCGAGCGAAACGCACAGACGTGATCACACAAGACGTACTTGCATACGCGCGAGCGAATGAAAACACGCACTTGCGCAAGCACGTAAGCACGTAAGCGCGGCGAGACGAACTACGTAGGTACACGACACGAAAAACCGTTAGGAAAACGCGGGAAGGCCGACCGCCGTTAGAACGGCGCGTCTACCTGTCGACTCGCGTAGTTAATTACACGCGAGCCAACGCAAAAACGCAATTACATATGCGCGAGCAAATGTAAAAACGTAATCACGCAAGCGCGGGCGAGACCAACTACGCAAATAGATCGCGATTAATACGTGCGAGAGATAGCGAGCGGGCGGGCTGCGCAGTGACACGACCGAACACTCGGGCGGCACAGCCGGTACTGATCTTCATTAGTCCAACCTAAGATTTGAACCAAGGACCTCGTGATTACAAAGCGATGCGCTTTGCCACTAGACCAACGAAACAGTCATTATATTATAATAGGGTTGTTTTATGCATTACATACGGAAAAAAGAATTAGATATGATTTATTTTTACAAACAAAATCCTCTTATACAGTGTTTAAGACTAACTGGCCATAACAATTAATAACCTACTAAGATACAAGTTACATTCGTTAGAATATGACGTCCAATAACTCATGTTTATATAGACTTACATGATCAGAATACAGATAAATCGGTATAAAAAATGCTTTTTCTAAACCTGTCGAATGATTATCTACAAAATGTGTAATTTATCATGATTCTATTTCACTCATGTAAAATCTATCTTCGATTTATAAAAAAAACTATAAATGTACGCAAACTATTCCATGTAAAAATCTTGCGAGTTCGCGCACTTGGTAGGAAACATGCGTATTCGCAAGTTTACATTTCTCTGCGCCGGCGCACACCATCTAATTTTTATCGTATAATCCTATTATAACGAAAACTCCAACTTCTGTGTAAACGTTATGATGACTACTACATTCTTTTGTACAGGCAGGGTTGTGGTACACGAAAATATTCGCGTGAATAAGATCTCAATATATTATTTTTTTTTTACTGTAAAAATATTTTGTCCATACAATAAACACATATTTTAAATAAAAACAAATGTTTGTATGCTCATTCAAAAGACTACCATGTATACACATAAAATTACTTGTTATTAATAAAATACATTATGTTTATATGTATTTCCTACCTAATGTGCCAACCGTCGATCGTATGGGCTTACATCCGGTTCTATTAATGATTGCATCAAATCTTGCTTATTCCATGCGGACTATGGTGTGGATATATCTATGGTGACCATGGAGGGCTCAAAATTCCTCAGGCATAAATACGAAATTAGTTTGCGCCTTAGCAATCTGCGTTTATCCACAACTAACATGGCAAATACAGTTAAAACCTTGTTCTGTTACAAATAACATTTGTAATATACAAAATTTTCTAGATGTAAAATTTTTCAAGTACCTACATGATTTGCTTAAGGTCCTGTATCAAAACGCTTGTTGTATTTGATATTGGTAACTTGAATATTCAATAGATTTGTGCTCAACATAGCACTGGCCGAATATTGTATTGACAACTCAAAAATGGTTAAGGCACTGAAAAGCACTGTTCTTGCTTTTTAACTGACTTCATAAAGGAGGAGGTTATATTTTCATCTGTATATATTTTAGCCATTAATATTTACATGGCCGGCGGTTCTTATTGCACTTCTTGTCTATGAATTACTAATTAGCTGTCCGACGGGATTAGCCGTCATCGAAATTGTGATTTTGTGCAAAGGTTTTGTTTGATGAAAGGGAATTCTTATTTTATTGTGTGTACCTCTTATAAAAGTATTGGTTTTGAATAATCATGTTTCGGTTTGTCATCAATCAGTCGTAGTCGATTTTGAATTCACTCTATATGTTCTAAGACATTATTCATCTTGGCGTTCTTATGAACTAATGTGTGAGAAAAATGATAGGATTCGTGATGCTGTGATTTTGCCTCGGCAGCATTTAACTGTCTGACATACACATATGATAGGTACTACTCTGCTAACACCTTTAATACATAATAAACTCTAAACATAGTTTAAGTATCACTATATAGAAATTCAGATCTTCTGTAATATTTTAAAATAAATTTCATTATTCGAATCCGTTAATCGTAGCCACCGCCGACTACGATCTCCCGAAGTCAGGTGAAGCTGTAAAGGCCTCGCGGCCAACAGCGTACATCATTCACACACACACACACATTTTATTATTTTTTCGACTGTAAACATAGAAAATCTGTCTAATATAATCATTTTGTTTTCTTTTTTTATGTTTTGAAGTCGCATAGCGTTTTGTAAATCGCTTAGTGTAGTGTACGTTAGAATCTTTGTATTATTACGACCTCATTTCATTGTAATGTAACATATAACGGCGTATATATAAGTTCACGTTGGCGTTGGTTGATTTCTGTCGTCGATTTTATCCCTGACGTTTTTTAATAAAATAAAAGCACAATATATAAAGTTAAGAAGAAACAAAAAAATATTTTGACCAAAAACCTATTTTTGTTAATAAAATACCGTTTTATCGATATAAAACTATTAGTTCAGAATTGGTATGTTTTAATTCTGTGATGAAGTAATAACTTTTGTCTAGAAGGCTTTGAGCTGGGATCACATTTGTATCGATATTGAATCTTCGTTACGATCTTCTCGATGTGTATACCGAATAATCGGTAATTTGTACGCGAAATGATTCGCCGTCATGTGATACGCTTAAATCATACAAATGTAGACCCAGATTTGGGTATCTGTCGGCGCACGGGTCAGACATCGCGCCCACTGTAGACCCGACGCGCTGCCACCTCGTTTCAGATATTTCTACTACATTTAAATACGAAATTAATAAAATTTTCAATAAAAATTAACGACTGGTATTGTACAGATGTACCTATTAAGATTTAGAATCGAGGAATGTTTGCCCATAATTTAACGACGTAGCGTAATAGCCATTGTCTAAGTGTTCACGAATAACGCGCTCTCATTGGGACTATACGGCAGACGAGCCGGTTCGCACAAATACGTACATGAATATTTTTGAAAGCGTTTCAAGTCGCGATAAGCTTTCTGTAAATTAACTCTCGCGCTACATATCTGTCATTAATCTGTGAAGTGTGGTACGGAACGTCCATGTGTCGTTTGCACTGCTAGTACATTCCTACAACGATCTTTTGGCCCGCGGCTAAAATTGGAACTAACGCTGTCATCAAGTGTAAAAACTACATGACAGTCGTATAATTGCCGTTTGCTATGAAATTTACACAAGTTCTTTTTTAATTAGTAACCTTGCAGTCCCACTTGTTGAAATATTTCCTTGGAAGTAGGAAACTTTTACTAAATGTTAACCCTAATTTCACACCAACGCCCCTGTCAATGTCATCCACGAGCCAAAAGATCCATGTCGGACTAAAAGTGTCGTGAAATAAATCACCGAAGCTTGCTATAGGAGAGTACACATAGTGGACTCAACTAGAGTAGAGAGGCCTTCAACGGAAGTTTAAGGCATTGTGTAAGGGCCTCGTGCGGCACACACATACTCTGTACATATAGATGCTGTGTAGATATTTATATGGTTGATATACCTATGTATTGACGAGCATATTTTATGTGTGCCTAGTTAAGGACGCAGTTGTCATAAGTAAGACTTAAGATGGAAATAAAAATAGTAACATCTAGAAAGTTTGTTATTTCCACTTTCCTTTGATCCGTTGTCCTATATTCCTAATCCGAACTTACAAAACACATTGCAGATAGTGATTTTTGATTACTTTTTTTTTTTTTTTTTAAAAACGTAGCCCCACACTAGGATTTATTCCTGTGTCGTGGGTGCGTTTACAAACATGAAAATTCACAAACAAATACCCAGACCGGAACAAATAATTGTGGATCACACAAAGATTTGTCCCGTGCGGGAATCGAACCCGCGACTATTCAACACAGTGGGAGGAGCAGCTCAAGCTCTTAACCACTGCGCTAAATCGTCCGCTACTTTAATCGATTACTCATTTTTTATTTTTGTAATCAAATCTTAGGAATTCTAAATATCCACATTTCACCAAACTGATTTCAAAAAGCCCAAGTTATAGGCCTGTTGCGGTATAGTTTTAATCGTTAATTGCTTTCTACGACATCCACGCAGTGGCGCATTTACCAGCAGGCTGAGTAGGCTGGAACCTAGGGCGGCAAATTTGGCTCAAAAATTATTTTTTTTTCTTACAGAAATACAAAAAAAAAACATTATTATATACACGTGTAAATAGTTTTAAGGCATACCTTACCCCAACTCATAAGTAGTACATGATTGAGCTTTTCTTAGCTCAAAAATATACCCAAGACTAATTCTTGTGTAAACTTCACTAAATCGTGAATTGTAAGAATAATCTAGGAACTGCAACAACGATCCCTTAATTCACAATCATACGAATAATGGAAAAAGCTGATGTAATGATGATGATAGAGCACAAATTATAAAATTTCATTCACAAAGAAAATGTAATTCATATGATTGTGAACTAGGGTATTGAATTGCAGAGGTTAGTAGGGGCGGCAAAAAATTAACAGCCTTCTGGCGGTAAATGTATAAATCCGCTACTGCATCCACCTGAAATAGGAGGCTGCTCCTACATTCCACTTCACGTAACGTTTGAGGACGTCTTGGTCTAGTGGTCGGAGTGTATATCGCTCGGCTCACTGGTCCGAGTCCTAGTCCTGTCTTCTCGCAGGTTCAATCGCCAAATGCACTAACATTAAAGTGATAAATATATCGACTTTGATGTTAGTGTATGTGGAATTCGGGCCTATAAACGCATCCACGACAAGAATAATTCCTAAAAAATAAACGGAATTACAGGGATTTTTACACCACACCATACCTATTCTCGAGTTATTGGTATTTAAACGATACCTATCTGGTTGATATAATTTCCATAACGAGACCTAGTAAAGCCTAGCGATGAAGTGGTAAGTGCTAGGGGGTGGCAACTTTATATAGAAAATAGAAACCTACCTACGGGGCAGTTTTATTTGTTTTTGAACATGATAACTCTGGTTTTATACGAAATATTCAGTTATGGCAATTTAAACAAGGATATTTAAAATCGAAGTGTTGTCAGACAAATACTTTTCTTTTCGTGCAGTAGTTTGTATCGACATGGATTTTTAATTTAATATCATCTCTCATAACATAAAATACAAAGAATATGTTGTTTTTGATATCATTAGGTATACATTGTAAACTATTTGTATGAAATTAATAATGTTTGAACATGTAATTAAATAAGAATTATAATCTTTGTAAGCGTAGTAGGAAATCTTAGGGTATGGCAACATCTACTTTGTGCCGGCAGCAAAAATAAAACAAAACTAATATGGCGTCTGCGTCTTAGCATTTTGCACGGCATATTTGCAGTTTTCTACATTATTTCTTTAGTTATTTTCCATATAACGTCGAATCGTGCTGCGGTTCCTCCGTTTACGTGAAAAAGTGCAGTGATAAGGTGTTCCAGGTTATTGAAATATTGACTCTGTTATTGTAATAAACATGGCCGACAAGGAAAACAAAAGGAAATGTTCACCTGCTGAACACGGTGTAAAACTATTCAGATTCCATTAACCGGTATAAGGGACCTGCTTCGGTATGTGACAAGTTATAAAAGTTACAATCAGGGCCTTTATTCGCTATGCCACATGAGATTCCCCGCAAGTAACGTGTGACGTCATAACAAGCAGTAAACATAAACACGCTTCCTTGACGAGCCTTCGCGTGGAATTACAAAATGGTATTCGGTATGCCGTAAGGAATGTTGTCTACGGCAATTTTATTTTTAATTTGAGATTTCGCTAGATTCGTTCATAATCTCACATCTGTTAATTCCGGTAAAGTATCGGTTTTTCGAATATTCGTTTCAACTTATTCAATTTCGGTAAAAATATATTTATATGTGCTGATAACATGGTTTTAAGTATGTGTCTATTGAAAACTAAGTAAATAAGTAGGGCCAGATATAAAAAAGGCAACTTTAATTAACATTAAACAAAGATCCAAGTTTTAGAACGTACGAATGTCAAATACAATAACCTATACCCACACCTAAACAAACAAAGACTTGTCCCACACATATATATATATTATTTTTTTTTGTCTTATTTTTCACAGCAATCTGTCACCGCCATGGAACGTTAAGCCGTGGGTTTGTTGGGGTTATGGAGACGTGATCAGGAATGCGACCAGTGCCACTTCCTATCCATAACTAATCATGTGCCTTCACTGAAGCACATCTTGGGGAATTTTGCGCTTTAGTCTACGTAAACCCTGTCTGTTGTCTGAGAGTTTTTGAGCCAGTACATTAGAGTGGTTTGCAATTCTGTCTTTGTAGGACTTGGTGTATCTAGCTATTTCCTCTCTGATTGTAGGCATTATGAGATCTTTGTGTAGTTGTTCGTTAGTCACAAACCATGGGGCATTTGTCAGTATCCATAGTGTTTTGTTTTGAAATCTTCAAATGGATTATTTCAATGTTGGAGTGAGAAGCCGTTCCCCATAGTTGTATACCATAGGTCCAGATCGGTTTAAGAGTAGTCTTGTAGAGCAGGATTTTGTTATCCAGTGAAAGCTGAGATTTTCTACAAATGAGCCAGTAAAGTTTTCTAAGTTGTAGACTAAGCTGTTTTCTTTTAGTGAAAATATGCTTCTGCCAGGTTAAACGGTTGTCCATATGGAGGCCCAGATATCGCACATGATCAGCTTGTGGCACTGCCTTGTTGTTTAGCGTGACTGGTGGACAAGATTCTCTTCTTAGTGTAAACGTGACATTAACCGATTTACTTTCATTAGCCTTGATCCGCCACTTCTTCATCCAGGCAGCTACGCTGTCTAAGCCGTTTTGTAACATTTTTGCTGCAATGTCAGCTAGAATAGCCGTGTCATCCGCAAAGGTACCGGTAATAGTTGTGGTACTTGTGGGTAGATCTGAAGTGTAAAGCAGGTAGAGAACAAGACATATATATAGTCTGTTTTTTTTAAGTGGTCAATTTTACATAAAAATATTGTGTGATAACTTAAGGCTACAAGGTGATAAGGTTCAAAATTAGTTTATTTTATTCATTCCTTAATTCCCCAATCCTTGCTCTTCGTCCGAACCGACCACTTTAATGTCTTTAGTTGTCACACCATGTTTTTTTATGAAATTGGCCACTTAAGAAAAACCAGACTACCCTAGCATCATTCCGATCTCAGCCTTGAACCTATTCGCACCTATATTAAAGCTCTTTTTAGCTGCTGCCGCCTACGCACTTGACTCGCGTCCTATCAGCCGTTATTGCTGCCCGCGCCATATTTTCAGCAACCCTTACAATGCCCTTACTTCCCTCCTATCAGATACCGATATCACACACAGGATTAGACACCGACCTCGCCGGCGACGTGGAAGAATCCTTTGTCCGCTGGCCAGTGCATCTCTGCACTGGCCAGCGGGACAAGGGACAAGTTTCTTTCATGTTCACCACGGCGAGACACCTAATTTATGCCTTCCCCCATAGCAAGAGCCCAAGTCAAGGCCGGTCCTCCCTGAACCTAGTTGCCCCTATTCCCTTCTGCCCCCCACTCCGGGAATACCGGCGTGACGGTGTTTATTTTTTATTTTAAAGTTTGTTTTGCAAATATACATACAGTGAATTAAAAGGTATACTTTTTTATTTAGTTTATTTACTATGTACCTTTATCTTAACTAGCTATCTATCTACACAGATACATAGATAGATACATAATCTATGTATCTATCTAAATTAAAGAATTAATAAATAAAATAAAATAATAAAAACATCATCAAGCCAGATCCCCTGCGGGGCAGGTATGTATATAAATGAAACAAAAGTAATTGGTAAATAAACCTCGCAATCTCCCCGCGAGCTACCGCCCTATCAGTCTCCTCAACTCCCTGGCCAAGATATACGAGCGCCTACTTCTGGCGAGGCTCAAAGACATCGTAACGTCCAGGGCCTTTATTCGCTATGACAATTTAAACACGAAACAAGACGTGTTATCAAACATACGTGTTATTGGCGTGGAATGGAATTCTGTATGCCACTGTCAGATTTGAAAACATGACAAGGTTCGTCACACGCCATGTTTCGAACTGTCAAAATAACACGCTCCGCGCTTGCGTGTTATTGAAAACATGTTAAAAACTTGCTAAGGTTATTCAATGTAAACAAACATTTTTAAATAGTTTTATTGCAATTTAAATGATATATTATGATCATCGCGACGTCGTCGTAGTAATAAATTATTACTCATAACCAGTGACATTGGAAAATTGTGGTGGCTCATCTATTAAAGTGAACTTCTCAATTTCAACAATAGTGTACACATTTATCTTAAAAATATGGTGTTTTGTTTTAGTTTGTAGTCACAATGAACCGGACGAAAGCTTCTACAACCCAATTAGCATATTTACCCACCCACAGGTGGAATCTGGGTACATCAATTGTTCTCCTCAAGGAAGGTCATCGAGAAATTTGGAAAGACCTAACCTACCAATTAAATGCGTTAGGCGGCCCATTTAAAACTGTGATCATAAAAAACAGGTACGTATCTACTAAAATAAATGTGACTTTTGTTATTTTATAAAGACAAATAATTTGTGGTGTGCTACATTATTGATTTTGTGGTGAATTAAATATTTGTATCATTGATTTAATTATAGGGCATAGGTGGATGATGTTGACCTAAAATAACATAAAAGGCTATTTTTCATTATCAATTTTCATTACAAGTAGAATGTAGGGTTATTATAATGCATTTTCTATTAGTGAGTCTTAATTGTTCATCAAATAATGTGTTGCATATATTATGAAGCACTAATTTTGCATCTAAAATCATATCTTTCATATGAAACTTCTTTTACAGAATTGCTGATGGTTGAGAAAATTAGAACACCCACGTTGACCCATTCTTGTAGAGGAAGATGTGCGGTGATGTCATCTGTGGTGGGAATTTTTATACTAATGAATGAAAGAAAAATGTTTTCATTTCAATTTGTTTTTCAATTATAGCTGCATAATTATGGTGTGGTAACCTTGGTAGCAAAGTGGAACCATTACTGTGTGGTATACCAAACTGTATAATTTTGAATGTTTGTTGTTCAAATCAAATAAAATAGCATTTATTGTGGTCATAGGTTACAAAGAGGGTATGTGTTGTTGTTCTGATGAGGACTTACAAGTTTCCATTTAACAATACCAAATGACTTGCATGTGATTATTGATTTGTTATTCATAAATAAAACTTGTTGATTTACCAATTATTTTTGTTTCATTTATATACATACCTGCCCGGCAGGGGATCTGGCTTGATGATGTTTTTATTATTTGTTTTCTTTATTAATTCTTTAATTTAGATAGATACATAGAATATGTATCTATCTATGTATCTGTGTAGATAGATAGCTAGTAAAGATAAAGATACATCGTAAATAAACTAAATAAAAAAGTATACCTTTTGATTCACTGTATGTATATTTGCAAAACAAACTTTAAAATAAAAAATAAACACCGTCACGCCGGTATTCCCGGAGTGGGGGGCAGAAGGACATAGGGGCAACTAGGTTCAGGGAGGACCGGCCTCGACTTGGGCTGTTGCTATGGGGGAAGGCATACATTAGGTGTCTCGCCGTGGTGAACATGAAAGAAAATCCCTTGTCCGCTGGCTTGGGATTCTTCCACGTCGCCGGCGAGGTCGGTGTCTAATCCTGTGTGTGATATCGGTATCTGATAGGAGAGAAGTAAGGGCATTGTAAGGGTTGCTGAAAATATGGCGCGGGCAGCAATAACGGCTGATAGGAGGCGAGTCAAGTGCGTAGGCGGCAGCAGCTAAAAAGGGCTTTTATATAGGTGCGAATAGGTTCAAGGCTGAGATCGGAATGGTGCTAGGTTTTTTTTTAAGTGGCCAATTTTATGAAAAAACATGGTGTGACAACTAAAGACACTAAAGTGGTCGGTTCGGACGAAGAGCAAGGATTGGGGAATTAATGAATATTTAAAATAAACTAATTTTGAACCAATTGTATTGCCTTAAGTTATCACACAATATTTTTATGTAAAATTGACCACTTAAAAAAAAACAGACTATATATATGTGTGGGACAAGTCTTTGTTTGTTTAGGTGTGGGTATAGGTTATTGTTTTTGACATTCGTACGTTCTAAAACTTGGATCTTTGTTTAATGTTAATTAAAGTCGCCTTTTTTATATCTGGCCCTACTTATTTACTTAGTTTTCAATAGACACATACTTAAAACCATGTTATCAGCACATATAAATATATTTTTACCGAAATTAAATAAGTTGAAACGAATATTCGAAAAACCGATACTTTACCGAAATTAACAGATGTAAGATTATGAACGAATCCAGCGAAATCTCAAATTAAAAATAAAATTGCCGTAGACAACATTCCTTACGGCATACCGAATACCATTTTGTAATTCCACGCGAAGGCTCGTCAAGGAAGCGTGTTTACGTTTACTGCTTGTTTGGTATTGGTAGAGCTTGTAGATCAAGCCGTTGTGCCAGACTTTGTCGAATGCCTTCGCGACATTTAGGAAGAGGGCGCCCGTGTAGATGGGTTTGGGTCTATTGAGACCGGAGAGGATGTGCTCCGTGATGCGGTGCACTTGGTGGACGCAAGAGTGTTTGGCTCGAAAGCTAAACTGCTCGTCGATAAGGATACTCCTGGGCCTTTATTCGCTATGCCACATGAGATTCCCCGCAAGTATCGTGTGACGTCATAACAAGCAGTAAACATAAACACGCTTCCTTGACGAGCCTTCGCGTGGAATTACAAAATGGTATTCGGTATGCCGTAAGGAATGTTGTCTACGGCAATTTTATTTTTAATTTGAGATTTCGCTGGATTCGTTCATAATCTTACATCGGTTAATTTCGGTAAAGTATCGGTTTTTCGAATATTGGTTTCAACTTATTCAATTTCGGTAAAAATATATTTATATGTGCTGATAACATGTTTTTAAGTATGTGTCTATTGAAAACTAAGTAAATAAGTAGGGCCAGATATAAAAAAGGCAACTTTAATTAACATTAAACAAAGATCCAAGTTTTAGAACGTACGAATGTCAAATACAATAACCTATACCCACACCTAAACAAACAAAGACTTGTCCCACACATATATATATATATAGTCTGTTTTTTTAAGTGGTCAATTTTACATAAAAATATTGTGTGATAACTTAAGGCAATACAATTGGTTCAAAATTAGTTTATTTTATTCATTCATTAATTCCCCAATCCTTGCTCTTCGTCCCAACCGACCACTTTAGTGTCTTTAGTTGTCACACCATGTTTTTTCATAAAATTGGCCACTTAAGAAAAACCACACTAAACCTAGCACCATTCCGATCTCAGCCTTGAACCTATTCGCACCTATATAAAAGCCCTTTTTAGCTGCTGCCGCCTACGCACTTGACTCGCCTCCTATCAGCCGTTATTGCTGCCCGCGCCATATTTTCAGCAACCCTTACAATGCCCTTACTTCCCTCCTATCAGATACCGATATCACACACAGGATTAGACACTGACCTCGCCGGCGACGTGGAAGAATCCCTAGCCAGTGCATCTCTGCACTGGCCAGCGGACAAGTTTCTTTCATGTTCACCACGGCGAGACACCTAATGTATGCCTTCCCCCATAGCAACAGCCCAAGTCGAGGCCGGTCCTCCCTCAACCTAGTTGCCCCTATGCTCTTCTGCCCCCCACTCCGGGAATACCGGCGTGACGGTGATTATTTTTTATTTTAAACTTTGTTTTGCAAATATACATACAGTGAATTAAAAGGTATATTTTTTTATTTAGTTTATTTACTATGTATCTTTATCTTTACTAGCTATCTATCTACACAGATACATAGATAGATACATAATCTATGTATCTATTTAAATTAAAGAATTAATAAAGAAAATAAAATAATAAAAACATCATCAAGCCAGATCCCCTGCGGGGCAGGTATGTATATAAATGAAACAAAAGTAATTGGTAAATCAACAAGTTTTATTTATGAATAACAAATCAATAATCACATGCAAGTCATTTGGTATTGTTAAATGGAAACTTGTAAGTCCTCATCAGAACAACAACACATACCATCTTTGTAACCTATGACCACAATAAATGCTATTTTATTTGATTTGAACAACAAACATTCAAAATTATACAGTTTGGTATACCACACAGTAATGGTTCCACTTTGCTACCAAGGTTACCACACCATAATTATGCAGCTATAATTGAAAAACAAATTGAAATAAAAACATTTTTCTTTCATTCATTAGTATAAAAATTCCCACCACAGATGACATCACCGCACATCTTCCTCTACAAGAATAGGTCAACTTGGGTGTTCTAATTTTCTCAACCATCAGCAATTCTGTAAAAGAAGTTTCATATGAAAGATATGATTTTAGATGCAAAATTAGTGCTTCATAATATATGCAACACATTATTTGATGAACAATTAAAACTCACTAATAGAAAATGCATTATAATAATCCTACATTCTACTTGTAATGAAAATTGATAATGAAAAATAGCCTATTATGTTATTTTAGGTCAACATCATCCACCTATGCCCTATAATTAAATCAATGATACTAATATTTAATTCACCACAAAATTAATAATGTAGCACACCACAAATTATTTGTCTTTATAAAATAACAAAAGTCACATTTATTTTAG
>CAJHXA020000028.1:0-71932 GCA_905147815.2 Phalera bucephala
TTACCGTTCGTAACAACTTTTTACTTGCCTGGTTTAGGATCTTAGCGCTTCCTCGTATGCCTTTCTTGGTGGATATCTTGACACACGTAGGAATGAGATTGTGGTCTCTGCATCTCTTCAAGAAATTTAGGGATGTTGTAAATCTTGCGCGCTTAGTCTTGAGATCTTCTAACCGGCGTATTTTGTTTGCGATTTCCAGTCCGTACTGGTTCACATACTGAGTTCTTAGATTTACGCGAATATTACACATGAAATAAAACTATTTTTTTCGGATTTTATCGCGGTTTATTTTGATTTTTAAGTTCCCGACGTTTCGAGTGCTTTGCAGCACCCATGGTCACGGGAAGGACTGAGGTGTTAGACGTCCAAAAGGCATAGTTGTTCCGGGGTACCCTCAAACTTCTTAATTATTTTTGTTTTTTGTTGGTCCGATCTACGCAGAATGAGCTCACGGTGTCTTGAGGTCTTGCAGTGTTATGCTTGGTTTTAGATTTGATTATATTAATTACTGGATCCCAAGACGATGGAAGCACCCAGCCATCTTCTCTATTGAAATTAGGATGTTTTTTAATTTCAATAGCCTCGCGAACCATCCTTGGTAGGAATCGGTGTTCTTTCACGAGGATCATCTAAATATAATGAATGCAAAAATAAACACATAATAAAATATAATAAATTAACAACCAAATCAAATGTCAAGAACAAATCATTACGGTGTAACGAAACGCAACCGTGCACCATAGACAACGAATCACGCGCAGTCATCAATCTGTCAAAACAAACATTGGATGAAAACATCGTAAAAGTCCTATCTAAAGGTTTAAATTATGCTGTAACACCTGGAAGGATACCATATGAGGAAATTATCAGCGCCGTTGAAGACGTCCTATCCAAAAATAGTATAGGGAGGGAAGATTCGGAGGCAATACGTCAGGATGTCTCATCCATGTTACGTCGAAGTTCAGTGCCCAAACTAAATCTTCCTAAAAATCAATATTTAGCGTTGAAACCTTACGCAATAGGAAGGATATCACTATTCTCCGCGCGGATAAAGGTAATGCTACGGTCATAATGGATACGTCAGATTACAATGTCAAAATACAAGAACTTTTATCGGATGCAAACACATACAAAAAGGTCAAGACAGACCCAACCACCAGTATATTAAAACAATCTAATGATTTAATAAAGAAACACTCCGAAACATTGAATCTGGACGTCAAATCACTAATACCTTCGTGCGCAAAACCACCACAGTTGTATGGGCTCCCAAAAATTCATAAACCGAATGCTCCCCTACGTCCAATTGTTAGCCAAATCGACACACCAACCTACAGATTGGCTCAGCACGTAGCGAAAGTGCTCTCGCCACTCAGAGGACACACAAGAGCACATGTTAAGGATTCATACCATTTTGTTAGTGAGATCAAAAATCTACATCTCACTGACAATGAAACTATGGTCAGTTTCGATGTCCAGTCACTATTCACATGCTTACCTGTACAAGACTGTGTCGAAATTGTAGAAAGGAAACTAGCGGAGAACAACATGCCAGCGGAATACTCAGAACTATTGAGACACTGCCTTTCATCTGGCTACCTACTGTGGAAGGAGCAGTTCTACAAGCAAGTAGATGGTGTGGCGATGGGCTCCCCTGTATCTCCCATTGTTGCCGATATATTCATGGAAGACTTTGAGGAGACAGCCCTTCGTACCTCACCTGTAAAGCCAAGTTTCTACAAGCGGTACGTAGATGATACTTTCACAATATTACCATCTGACAAAATTAATGTATTCCTTAATCATCTTAACTCCATTAACCCTAAAATTCAGTTTACAATGGAGTTGGAGGCAAACAATTCCCTAGCTTTCCTAGATGTTTCAGTAATCCGTAACCCCAACAACACCTTAAGCCATACGGTTTATAGAAAAAAGACCCATACTGATAGGTACTTAAACGGTGAATCTCACCACCATCCATCACAGTTAGCTACTGTGGGTAAATCTTTGTTTCAGAGAGCACAAGGGATCTGTGACAAGAAACATCTGGCTGCCGAGCTTCAACATGTCAAGCAAGTCCTGCACGACAATAAGCTTCGAGTCCCACGCCAACGTCACAGTGACCGAGTGAAACCAGCCACAGTCGAGCGTCTCCCTGCTGTACTACCTTACATAAGAGGAGTCACAGACAAGATTGGCTACATCTTGAAGCGTGCTTCAATTAAAACATTTTATAAGCCGCCAAAGAAGATCAGTCAGTTTTTACCATCTGTCAAGTGTCACATCCCTCTTCAAGATGCAGGAGTATACAAGCTTGATTGTGAATGTGGTCTCTCTTACATAGGACAAACAAAAAGACCAGTAAAAACTCGGGTTAAAGAACACATAGCTGACCTAAAACACCGTCGCTCAAAGAAGTCTGCAGTCTGTGAACATGTCCTTGACCGCACCCGCCATAACATCAGATTTGATAGACCACAAATCCTCGTGAAAGAACACCGATTCCTACCAAGGATGGTTCGCGAGGCTATTGAAATTAAAAAACATCCTAATTTCAATAGAGAAGATGGCTGGGTGCTTCCATCGTCTTGGGATCCAGTAATTAATATAATCAAATCTAAAACCAAGCATAACACTGCAAGACCTCAAGACACCGTGAGCTCATTCTGCGTAGATCGGACCAACAAAAACAAAAATAATTAAGAAGTTTGAGGGTACCCCGGAACAACTATGCCTTTTGGACGTCTAACACCTCAGTCCTTCCCGTGACCATGGGTGCTGCAAAGCACTCGAAACGTCGGGAACTTAAAAATCAAAATAAACCGCGATAAAATCCGAAAAAAATAGTTTTATTTCATGTGTAATATTCGCGTAAATCTAAGAACTCAGTATGTGAACCAGTACGGACTGGAAATCGCAAACAAAATACGCCGGTTAGAAGATCTCAAGACTAAGCGCGCAAGATTTACAACATCCCTAAATTTCTTGAAGAGATGCAGAGACCACAATCTCATTCCTACGTGTGTCAAGATATCCACCAAGAAAGGCATACGAGGAAGCGCTAAGATCCTAAACCAGGCAAGTAAAAAGTTGTTACGAACGGTGATTCATCAAACGCGTTCCGATCTACACCACCTCAGCAGAAATATAGAGATTTCATCCAATGAATTAAAGACAGTGTTAACTACATTTGATTTTAATAAATGCATTGATACTTTAAATAAGCGTGAAACATCTAAATATAATGAATGCAAAAATAAACACATAATAAAATATAATAAATTAACAACCAAATCAAATGTCAAGAACAAATCATTACGGTGTAACGAAACGCAACCGTGCACCATAGACAACGAATCACGCGCAGTCATCAATCTGTCAAAACAAACATTGGATGAAAACATCGTAAAAGTCCTATCTAAAGGTTTAAATTATGCTGTAACACCTGGAAGGATACCATATGAGGAAATTATCAGCGCCGTTGAAGACGTCCTATCCAAAAATAGTATAGGGAGGGAAGATTCGGAGGCAATACGTCAGGATGTCTCATCCATGTTACGTCGAAGTTCAGTGCCCAAACTAAATCTTCCTAAAAATCAATATTTAGCGTTGAAAACCTTACGCAATAGGAAGGATATCACTATTCTCCGCGCGGATAAAGGTAATGCTACGGTCATAATGGATACGTCAGATTACAATGTCAAAATACAAGAACTTTTATCGGATGCAAACACATACAAAAAGGTCAAGACAGACCCAACCACCAGTATATTAAAACAATCTAATGATTTTATAAAGAAACACTCCGAAACATTGAATCTGGACGTCAAATCACTAATACCTTCGTGCGCAAAACCACCACAGTTGTATGGGCTCCCAAAAATTCATAAACCGAATGCTCCCCTACGTCCAATTGTTAGCCAAATCGACACACCAACCTACAGATTGGCTCAGCACGTAGCGAAAGTGCTCTCGCCACTCAGAGGACACACAAGAGCACATGTTAAGGATTCATACCATTTTGTTAGTGAGATCAAAAATCTACATCTCACTGACAATGAAACTATGGTCAGTTTCGATGTCCAGTCACTATTCACATGCTTACCTGTACAAGACTGTGTCGAAATTGTAGAAAGGAAACTAGCGGAGAACAACATGCCAGCGGAATACTCAGAACTATTGAGACACTGCCTTTCATCTGGCTACCTACTGTGGAAGGAGCAGTTCTACAAGCAAGTAGATGGTGTGGCGATGGGCTCCCCTGTATCTCCCATTGTTGCCGATATATTCATGGAAGACTTTGAGGAGACAGCCCTTCGTACCTCACCTGTAAAGCCAAGTTTCTACAAGCGGTACGTAGATGATACTTTCACAATATTACCATCTGACAAAATTAATGTATTCCTTAATCATCTTAACTCCATTAACCCTAAAATTCAGTTTACAATGGAGTTGGAGGCAAACAATTCCCTAGCTTTCCTAGATGTTTCAGTAATCCGTAACCCCAACAACACCTTAAGCCATACGGTTTATAGAAAAAAGACCCATACTGATAGGTACTTAAACGGTGAATCTCACCACCATCCATCACAGTTAGCTACTGTGGGTAAATCTTTGTTTCAGAGAGCACAAGGGATCTGTGACAAGAAACATCTGGCTGCCGAGCTTCAACATGTCAAGCAAGTCCTGCACGACAATAAGCTTCGAGTCCCACGCCAACGTCACAGTGACCGAGTGAAACCAGCCACAGTCGAGCGTCTCCCTGCTGTACTACCTTACATAAGAGGAGTCACAGACAAGATTGGCTACATCTTGAAGCGTGCTTCAATTAAAACATTTTATAAGCCGCCAAAGAAGATCAGTCAGTTTTTACCATCTGTCAAGTGTCACATCCCTCTTCAAGATGCAGGAGTATACAAGCTTGATTGTGAATGTGGTCTCTCTTACATAGGACAAACAAAAAGACCAGTAAAAACTCGGGTTAAAGAACACATAGCTGACCTAAAACACCGTCGCTCAAAGAAGTCTGCAGTCTGTGAACATGTCCTTGACCGCACCCGCCATAACATCAGATTTGATAGACCACAAATCCTCGTGAAAGAACACCGATTCCTACCAAGGATGGTTCGCGAGGCTATTGAAATTAAAAAACATCCTAATTTCAATAGAGAAGATGGCTGGGTGCTTCCATCGTCTTGGGATCCAGTAATTAATATAATCAAATCTAAAACCAAGCATAACACTGCAAGACCTCAAGACACCGTGAGCTCATTCTGCGTAGATCGGACCAACAAAAACAAAAATAATTAAGAAGTTTGAGGGTACCCCGGAACAACTATGCCTTTTGGACGTCTAACACCTCAGTCCTTCCCGTGACCATGGGTGCTGCAAAGCACTCGAAACGTCGGGAACTTAAAAATCAAAATAAACCGCGATAAAATCCGAAAAAAATAGTTTTATTTCAAATGTTTATTATTATAAAGAATGGTTGTAATTTTCATTTTCTTTCAGGTGTCTATTAGTAGTAAGGCAGCTGCATTACAAACCTGAGATGGCTGCAAAAATTGTAAATGCTTGCTGTGTTCTACACTACGTGGCCAATCAGGCTTGGCTTAGAGCGCCAGGACTTCCAGAGCAAGACAGTGACGAGATGCTCGTCCCGGCCATACCAGCTGCTGTAAGCACATCCACCGATGACAGGCACAGCAAATAGTCATGCAAACCCTGTGGTCAATTAAAGATAACACATTTTCTGTTTGACTTGTTTACAATAAAATTATTTTAGTGGTTATTATATTGTTGGTTGTATACTTACTCAAAATTGACCTACTTGTCTCCTGTTAGGACAAGGCCACTCGTGCCCTAATTCCCATCATTCCCGCCACTGCTAGTATTCAGTTCAACAGTCTATAAACAAATCAAACACATTAGAATATTTCAAAATTTCTTGATAGAGTTCTACATAAATATTACCACCGATATAATATTTACCAATATATATTTTTTTTTTTTTTTTCTTTTTTAAAAACGTAGCCCCACACTAGGATTTATTCCTGTGTCGTGGGTGCGTTTACAAACATGAAAATTCACAAACAAATACCCAAACCGGAACAAATAATTGTGGATCACACAAAGATTTGTCCCGTGCGGGAATCGAACCCGCGACTATTCGACACAGTGGGCGGAGCAGCTCAAGCTCTTAACCACTGCGCTAAATCGTCCGTCGATTATATCAAGTAGATTATGCCTGACAGCAGGCAACTGAGAACTGCATCCTCCAATAATGCCAATGAAACGTTCCTACAGAGGTGTTCAATGGACCTCGTCAGCTGGCCCTTCACCAGTTTTCAGGACTCTAATTTTATGGCTCCTTTGTTTAGCCTTCGTGCGGCTCTTGTATTGATTGTAGTACTAGAAATATAAAACGGCACTTTATCACTAAGAATAAATAAATATAAATAAATAATAATATCATTTATTTTCTCAACAAAAATGGTTGCTTTAGGGTTTACTATACTGCCTTAACTAGATTCCACCTTTGTAAGAGACTGGTGCCTGACGTAGGTTTTTAAAAGAAAACCTGTGTTACAGGTCACCAGGCCTCCACCCGCGGATAGAATTTGTAGTATTGACATATTAGTAGACTATGAAAAAAAATAACTAACTATTAATGAAGTAGTACAAAGTAATTTAAGTTATGAAGAGGTGCGTATAAAATAGTGGAGAGAAAAAGTTTCCAGATATACGTATGTATGTATATCTATATGTGTGTGTGTGTGTGAGTGTGGGGGTATGTATGTGTGTGGTGTGTGGGTATAGTGGGTCGAGAGTGTAAATGACTGAAAAGCGAGTATGAGGTGAGGAACAGCTATGAAAGGTAGTAAGGATTTCTGATTATTTGGGCACGGTCAAAAGATTCTCAGTTTCTTGATAGTCTAGGGTTTTTAGATATTTATTTATAGTACTATTACATCTTTGTTTGGTTTTGGGATAAATATTAAGAGAGCTATTAAGTTTATTGTAAAGGTATGGCCCAAGGAAACAGAAGAACTTAAATGGAAGTGAAGTTTTAAATTGGAGAGTTGGGCATACTTTACCTTTTCGACGCTTATCATTTAAAAGATTGTCATTATACTGCAACTGGGAGTGTTTTTTAAGCACAGTATGCAATACAAAGGTTTGCCTTACCGTGAGTAGATCCCATTCCTTGTAAAGATCAATAGTAGGGAATCGGAAGGGCAATCCAGCACCAACCTTGAGTATAGCGCGCTGTGCCCTCTCTACCTCGATTAAATGTGATTTGGCGGCACCTCCCCATGATGTTATACAGTAATCGATTAGTGGTTGGCATAAAGCATGATAAACTATCTTAATAGTCTTTCGATCAGCAGACTGCCTTAAGGATTTAAAAATAAAGATAAGTTTGCGGAGTCTGCTTACAAGAGCTTCTATATGCGGCTTGAAGGATAAATGTTGATCAACAAAGACCCCGAGGTATTTAATATTCTCTGCTCTTTCAAGAACGGGACATGAGCATATAGTTTTGTTTTCACAAGCATGGGCGAAAATAGTTAAAGAGGTTGGTGGAAGTAGGTTAGACCTATGTGCAAAGGCTATATATTTGGTTTTTGATACGTTTAGTGTCAAAATGTTATGTTGCAACCAGTCAATAACTCTATTAAGGCCCATCTGCGCAAATTGAAATACCTCCTTCCAACTATCACCACTGAAGAGCAAGGCGGTATCGTCAGCAAAGGTAAGAATTTGGCCTTTATGGAGAGAAAGTTGACAAAGGTCATTGATGTACACCAAGAAGAGTGTTGGGCCAATAATGCTGCCCTGTGGTACACCAAATTTGACAGTTGTCTCGTCACTTACTCTATTTTCAATTTTTACTCGCTGTTTTCTCTCAGTGAGATAGTCTTCCATTAATTTAAGGGGTATTCCTCTGATTCCGAGTCTATTTAACTTGTTTAGAAGGTGTGGAATAGAGACCGTGTCGAATGCTCTAGCAAGGTCGAGGAACACCGTCAAACATTTTTTTCTGCTGTCCAAATTGACTGCGATAGCATTTACCAATTCGTGGACTGCGTCATTGGTACATTTACCACTTCTAAAGCCAAACTGAACTGGAGACAGGAGTTTGTTTGTCTCTAAGAAATTTATTAGACGCTGATTTATTAGGCGTTCCAAGACCTTGGATAAAGCTGGCAGAATAGAAATAGGTCGGTAGTTATTAATACAGTCTCTTCGACCGGTCTTGTGGATGGGTTTGATAAGCGCTGTTTTGAAAGCGCTTGGGAAAACCCCTTTGGATATTGCCTGGTTACATATGTGTGTAATGGAAGGAGTGAGGAGGTTCGCGTATCTCTTTATTATTTTACCACTGATCATATCGATTCCCACTGCGCAGTTGTCTCTTAATCCTTTTATGAGTAATAGTATTTCTTCCTCATCGGCAGGGAGAATGACGAGTGAATTTAGTGGTGTTTCAGAGAAGTAATCAACGGCCTGTAATTGTTTATTATTAATCTGATTAGCCAGGTTAGCCCCAACATCTGCAAAGAAACTGTTTAGTTTGTTAATGTCCGTGTCCGGACTGTTAGGTGCCAAGAGGGACGATGAGTAGTCAGTTCTCTTAATAGATCCACTAATGCTTTTGATTACATCCCATAGCTGTTTTTTATTTCCCTTCGTTCTTTCAATCTCCTGTTTTTCATAGCTTTTTTTCGCTTTCCTTAGTATATTATTGCAAAAGTTTCGGTAGCGTTTGTATGTGGTCTTAACACACTCATCGTCAGGATATCGTTTAAATTTTTTGTATAGATTGTCACGGTTTCTCATACAACGAAGTAGCCCTTTGGTTACCCAGGGTTTGGAAATCAGTCTTCTTCTACTAGTTTTGACCACCCTAGAGTTATCTTTAATGGCTGACGATAAGTATGACACAAGAAGATCAGTTGACATGTTAGGGTCTTGACATTCAAGAATAGGCTGGAAGTTTAAGGTTTGCATAGTTTTATCAAGATTGTTAAAGTCAACTGTGTAGTATGTATTATTTATGTGGTTGCTCCGCGATTTAAGTCTACAACTAACAGCCACACTTTCGTGGTCAGTAATAGATGTTTCAAATATAAGACAGATAGCTTCCATTTTAGTCTTAAGCATGATGTGATCAAGACACGATCGCCCATGTGTTGATACAGTATGACCTGGTAGCATACCATGGCTAACTAACATGTTTAGGTAATCGTAAGATCGTTTATCAGGACTGTTCGGTATTATATTAATGTTTATATCGCCACAGAGAAATATGTTTTTGTAGCTTTTCAGGCTAGTGAGAAGTAAATCTAATGAGTTAATAAAATTTGTTGTATTAATATGACTAGGTGGGCGATATATTCCTACGATGCAAGTATCTCGTCCCAATTTTAGTACCAGGCAATTAGCATCTATCAGTGGTGCCTCTTCGCAAGTTACCTTGAAAAGCTTGTTATAATAGATGACCACTCCCTCGTTCTGTGTTTTGTGTGTGGTGGTAGCTATGTGATTGTATTCATCGAGGGTTGGTATGAACTTTGCCGATGGCAGCCAACATTCTGAAAGAACTAATATGTCCCAGAGTATTTCAGACCTTTGAAGAAGCGCTATGAAATTTGGCATGTTGCAATTGATGCTACGGATATTTTGAGACAGGATATTGATATAACAATTGTTGTTGGGTATGTGGTTTTTTGCATTTTCTATTTCGCAAGTAATTGTTTTGGATACCTGAATGGAGTCCAGATCAAAGTTTAGATTTTCAATGTTTTGCATGACACTGACACACGATTTTTATAACAACGTAGTTAAGGAGATGTCACGTCTAATGCGTGACGTAAAAATGCATGGGTTTTTGAGTAAAACTTTGATCTGATACGAGGCAGCTTTCATTGCGGGTGATTGACAAAATATAAGTTGTAGTGGATTGGGATAGCCAGTATTGGTTATGGTTTTCGCTCGCTCGACTCGCTCTGAGGTGTATTGTGTTGTTAGGTGAGTGTGTGTGGTGAGTATTGTGTATGTGCGTAATTGTAGTATTTGTTAGTATAGTTATGTAAATTCTATAAACATAAAATAGTGAAACATAGAATAGAAATCCAAGATAGACAATAAACGACAAAAAAAATTGAATTAACCAAAAGCATGCTAGTATGGCTAAATAGAACAAAAGATATTGATATAAAACTAGTCACATGATCATTTTGTAAATATCAGGTTCTTCATCGATGCGGACTGGTGTCGAACCTTCTTCTTTCTTAATATAGACCTTCCCATATGATGTCCAGGCTGCGGCAAGTTTTTTGGTTTTGACGCTTTCGCGCGCTACATAGAAAAGCCGTCTTGTTTTAGTTGTAAGATACTCAGAGATGTAAACTGTACGCGGCGAGCCAGGTAGTTTAATGTGCTCTGTATTCAACTGCCGCTCTTTGTTCATGCGAGTACTTTTGTTGAATGTTTTATATTTAGATATTAATGATTCCTTTCTTAGGGTTGTGGTAAAGTCGACAACGACTGCCTCAGACTTGGAGCGAAAAATGCCCCTAATCTCGGACTTCTGTATCGGCGATTCGAGTCCTAGTTTCGAGCCAATTTCTTGGACAATATCCATTAAAATTGTCTTATTTTCGGATTCCTGTTTGGGCAAATTACGAATTTCAATTGTGGAACAACGAGAACTCTTTTCTAGGTGGTCTAACTTATTTTCTAGCACAGAAACTCGCTTCTTGTACTCGTTATTCTCTTGCTCTAAATAATCAAACTTTATTAATAGATCTTCGTGTTTAGCAGTTAAGGTTCCAATCGATTTTTGTATTTCCAGGTTTTGAGACATTATGGCACCAAGTGTGCTATTTAAGGCTTCAAACTTAAGTTCTTGCTGAGATGAGAGCCGGTCGATCATGGCCTTTATATCAGAAGAGTGCCCAGATTGTTCATGGAGTTCACCAAAAGTGCGTTTTTGACGTTTAGTTATGCTAAGGTAATAATTTTCGCCCGATTCCGCGTTATTCGACATATTCAGGGCTGAGTCTGAATTATAATGAATTGTAGTAGTTGGAGTTGTTAGTTGGGATATCGATCCCGGAGGAGTGCGTTGCACAGACATTGCAGATTAGTCTCACGAGTCGCAAGCGCAAGGGCGTGCAATTTAGGTGGGCAACACAGCTCAGTTATAAACAGTACAGCAATGCAGTTATTTAGCTAACAAGTACCAGGCGCTCAGCGGTTCCCGAGAGTTAAATGCTTAAAATTAGAATAGTAATATTGAGCAGATCTAAATAATAGATACTATAGATTACTTACCTTTTTCCACTCTTGCGCTGACTTTTGGACGTCTCCGACGTCGGCATTCAAAATCAAAGCGCACTGAGCCCACAATTTTGTTGAAAGCGCGTTTCCTTCTTTGCCTTGATTAGCCATAATATTATAATGGAAGACAATGAATAGCGGTGGAACCGATATATTAATATTCGCTAAGATATTAGTAATATCAGGTGTATTCATGTATTAGTAATCCGACGGATTCTAATATACTAATATTCTCTTTATTCATACAACGACCTCCTAACTACAGTCGATTCATATTCATATTAGCATACGTATCACTATCGGCACCCCAATACTGGCTTTCGTAAGTATTCGTCGAATCTTCGGGTATTCAATATCATAACGGATGCGAGCGAGCGAGAAAGAATACATAATATATTTACCCCTCGTTCTTAAGAACGCTTATTCAACGCGCGGTGGTGAAGCGCTGTAAGTGCTTTTAAAAAAATGTACTGTTAGCCGTTTTATTCATTTCAGCGTTGGTTACATATAGAAAGGGGTGGGGATTAATTTGTGATTTATTTATTATGACAAGGCGACCGCGGGAGCAGTATTTTTAAATACAACGATGCCGCCTTTAACTTTTTTAGTTTTAATTAATTTAAATTCATTTATATTAATAAAATTATTTACCATATTGTCATATTAGTTTCATTTCATGATTTCTCTAATACGATTGTGTTACAAGTTAACTATGTCTATATCACTATAAGATAAACGGAAGCAACACTTTGTTGTTTAATTATTTTACTATCTACATAAATATTATAAAATATTGAGATAATATTTTGCTGCAATGTTATTATTTTGGTTCTGAAAACTATCAATACATAATCTATAAATAAAAATATAAGGTTGACAACGGAGTTAAAAGTATTGATACCTCGGGGTTCAAACGGCGTAAAGGACATTTTAGCGGAAATGAGTTTTTAACCTTATCACAATAATGATAATGTTAAAAACTCATTTTCATCAAAATGTCCTTTACGCCCTTTGAACCCCGAGGTATCGAAAGTACACTTGTAAACAGATTCAAGTGGATTTGGTGAACAAAACTGAAACTTTTAATTTTTATTCATTTCTGAGTGCAGTCTTATAGTGTAACGTGTTACATATTTGTTATTATTATAACTATTATATTGTGTGAAAGTTCATACAAAAATAGCGATAGTGTATAGTGTAACAGTTAAAAGTAAAATTTTACTGAAGTTAGGTATAAGTGGTCATATTTTAGTGAGATAGGTATGTACGTAAAAAAATCTTTTATTATAAATATGAAGCGAGCTAGAGTAAGCGATGTTTGGCATTATTTCATAGTTGATTCCGAACAAAATAAGCTTGCAAAATGTACTATTTGTCAAAATGTAGCTTTAAAGGAATTGTATCTAATTCAAATAGACATTTGAAAACTAAAAATTGAATTATTGCTACGAATAAAAATGCAATTCAAGAACATAAGCTTATTCCAGTGAAGCCAAAAACACCTCAAATAAAAATATAATAAAAAATGAAAATATCATATGTTGCCAGCTATCTATGAGGGAGCAAACACTTTGCTCTAAGGAGTACATATTAAACAACTTTTTAATCCAATAATACCAATATCAATGTCAAATTAAAAGATAAATATAACCTTTATTATTATTTCGCTGCTTTATTCGAAGATATAGATGTGAATTATATGTATTGATACATATAATAGTATAACACGTAGTCCTTTTATTGCTCTGGCAATGATTCGCACGCTTGTTAAGATATTTAAATATCGATATGTCAATTTAATCGATTATATTATTCGGTACAGTCCTGCACTATACCGCTTCCGCTATCTTGTCTCATTCTTTTATTGTGCGCGCAGCGGCACGCACGCGTCCCTGGCAGTGACAATGCCGAAGCGAAACGCGGAAGACCAAATTGCTCAGTATAAGAATAAGATAAAGAAATTACAAACTGAACAAATTAAACGTCGTAGACGTATAATTATTTACTCGGATTCATCGGATTTCGAACAACAGTCTGGTAAGGAACAGGATTATAATATTTTAATACCCTCAAAGAAATAATGAGATTATAATTAATACTATTGTTGAATATCGAATCATACTAACGACTTGGAAGTGTAAGAACTATATTAGTTACCTACCCACTTACATAAATATACAATTACTTTCGAATAAAAACGTATGCTTTTTAATTTTTAAGCCTTAGAGGTGTCCGTGAGACACCCATAAAGTAGGTATAGCCGAAAAGTTAACCAACGGCACAATGACAGCTTCAGAGTTGACCGTGAGTCAACCATTAGCATGGTACCACCTACCAACCAAGGTTCTTAGTTTGCTACAGAGTTGACCGTGAGTTAACCATTAGCATATTTAAAACTGCTACAGAGTTGACCGTGAGTCAACCACTAGTATATTTTAATACGTACCCACATAAGAAAAAAAAAAAATTATACAGAGTTGACGGTTAGTCAACCGTTAGCTTAGTTATTCGTACAAGTCTACCCTCATTCTTATGGTAAAAAATATTATTTTTAGATATCGAAACCGATGATGCTGAAAATAATTCCAATATCGTCCAAACTCATTCGGAACCTCTCCGGGAACAAGTTCTTGTTGAAAATGCAACGTCAGAGACAGTTCCCGTACCAGAAGAGACGTTACCCTCTTTAGACTCCGAGATGTTACTAGCTCTAGGAGAACTCGCCCCCGAGCAAGTCATATACGGTGAGGATATATACCCGGATTTAGCCCAGAGATGGGTTCCAACCCTTCGAAAAGGTTTGACTGACAAGGACCAAAAAGAAAAATTATTGAAGGAATATGCGGTTCCACAAAATTGTAAGCTGCTCAGAGCGCCGTTGTTGAATCCCGAAATCGCAGCAGCAGTGTCTGAATTTGCTCGAACACGAGATAAGAAGATTGAAAGTGGCCAACAACAATTAGGGGTAGGCCTGACAACCTTAAACAAAGCCATGACCATATTACTTAAAGGTGACAATAATAAGGTCCAGGCGATAAAATTCCTTTCAGACGCCTGTAGGATCTTGTCGGATCTACACGCGGCCGAGACCCAAACTCGAATTCGATCATTGACCCAAGGTTTAGAGAAATCTTTCCTAAATCTTATCCAAGATAGTGAAAGGGATGAGATGCTTTTCGGTAGCAATTTACCTGATAAAATCAAGGCATCAAAAGCTATCGAAAAACAGGGTTCACAGATTAAGAAACCGGACACCAAAGCTACTCCGGGCCCGCTCTCTGGCCGATCAACAAGGCCCCAGGGAAACTGGAGGGGCCCTTCTCGCTCGAGGAACAGGGGGGGGGGGCGAGGAGGGTCCAGGAAGACTTCGTACACGAACCAGAAGCCTCCGTCAGCGCAGAACAGTTTCATGCCAACGAGAGTCTGGAACAAAGCCCCACGTGCAGGACCTCTGAATTAGAGGTACATGCCGGCAGATTAAAATATTTTTACAATTGTTGGCGCAAAATAACTAAAGATAGGGTAGTTTTAAATTGGATTCGTGATGGATTCCCCATACCCTTTAATAAAAAAGTTCATGAGTTTAGAGTGACTCGGCGTAAATGGTTACCAAAAGAGAAAAACCAGATGAGTTTAGCTATAGAAAAATTACTTAATCTTGGGGCTATTTCAGTTTGTGAACCATCCCGAAACCAATATACATCTAACATTTTTTTAGCCCCTAAGTCTAATGGGGATTATCGTTTTATATTAAATCTAAAACCCCTAAACAAATTTGTGACAAATTTACATTTCAAGATGGAGGATTATAGGACAGCCGCCCTTCTAATATCAGAGGGCTGCTTCATGGCCACAATAGATTTAAAAAAATCCTATTTATTAGTTCCAATTATACCTAGACACAAGAAATTCTTAAGATTTCAGTTCGTAAATGATAATGCAGAGCTAGTTACATACGAATTTAACGCAATGCCTTACGGCCTATCTGTCGCTCCTAGGACATTCACAAAGATAATGAAAGTAGTAGTAGGTTATTTGAGAAATCAGGGTTATAAATCCGTGGTTTATCTTGATGATATTTTGTGTGTGGGATCTAATTTTAATGAATGCCAAAACAATGTGACAAAAACTCTTAATCTATTAGAATGTTTAGGTTTCGTTATTAATTATAAAAAAAGCCAACTAAGTCCTGAAACTAAATGCAAATATTTAGGTTTCGTTTTTAACTCCTTAGAAATGCCCATCAATTTGCCACTTGATAAAAGGAACTATATTTCGAAACTGGTTCAACATTTTTTGACTTTGCCTCGGTGCTCCATCAAGGATTTTGCACACTTAATTGGAGTACTTATAGCGGCTTGTCCAGCTGTTAGCTACAGCTGGATTTATACAAAACTATTAGAGAGAGAAAAACATTTAACTTTACTAAAATTTAATAATAACTACGACGCGAAATTCACTCCTTCAAACAATATATTGCCTGATTTATTATGGTGGGTTAAAAATATTTTTACTTCTCGAAATAGAATAGAAAAACCTACTTTTGCCTTAGAATTCTTTTCTGATGCATCAAGACAAGGTTGGGGTGCTTTTTGCAATAACGTACGTACTGGGGGTAGATGGAGAGCAGAAGAACAGGAGTTCCATATAAATTATTTAGAACTCAAAGCGGCATTCTTTGGGCTAAAAACGTTCGCGCGAGATAAATTCAATTGTGCAATTTTATTAAGGTGTGATAACACCACCGCGATCAGTTATATAAATCGTATGGGAGGAATCCAATTCCCCCATTTAAACGAAATCACAAGAGATATTTGGCAATGGTGCTCCGTTGGTTCGGGCATATAGAAAGAATGCCAGAGGAAAGAATGACAAAACAGATATACAATGTGAAAGTGGAAGGATGCAGGTACCGGGGAAGACCTAGACTATCTTACCACGACCAAATAAACCGAGTCTTATCTGATGGAAAAGTCAAGAGTCTCCGTAACCGGCGAGCGTGTATGAGACGAACTATGAGAGTCGAGGAAGCCAGAGAGGTATGTAAGGAAAGAACCTGTTGGAACTCTGTACTCTCTGCCTACCCCGCAAGGGATCTGGCGTGAGGTTATAGATAGATAGATAGGTGTGAGAGGCGAGAAATATGGTTGTACGCATCATACATTAATACAAAGGATAACATAGAGGCAGATCAAGAGTCACGTAACAAGAATACTGATACGGAATTAGAAATTACAAATACATTATTTCTTAATATTTCAGACATTTTAGGCAAACCAGAAATTGACCTCTTCGCTTCTCGCGCCAACGCCAAATGTGATAAATACGTGTCATGGAGGCAGGACCCGGATTCTTTTACAGTCGATGCTTTTACCTTTAGTTGGAAACCATACTTCTTTTATGCTTTCCCCCCCCTTTACATTGATTCTAAAATGTCTTCAAAAGATTAAGGCAGATAGGGCAGAAGGCATACTAGTGTTTCCCTACTGGCCCTCACAGCCATGGTTCCCAGTTTTAAAAGACATGTGCAATTCTGACATCCTTTATTTTGACGCTAACAGACATGTCTTAAATTTCTCTTGCAGGAAGAGGAAACAGTTCAAATTTACCCTGGGTGTCGCGAAGCTCTCCGGGGTGCCTTCCTAAGTAAGGGAACTCCCGAAGCATCACTAGACATAATGATGTCTTCATTAGCACATAATACCTTGCAACAATATGGTTGCACTTATAAATTATGGTGGAAATATTGTAGTGACTTAAATTTCAATCCCTATAATACCTGTACAGAGTCAGTTGTTATATCGTTTCTTAACTACCTTTTCAATCAGGGTGCAGCATATGGTTCACTTAATGGCCATCGATCTGCCTTGGCTTTGTTATTGAACCAGGATTTGTCCAATAATAGTCTGATTACACGGTTTTTTAAAGGTGTGTACAAATTAAGACCGTATCTTCCTAAATACATTAGTACGTGGGACCCGCAAACGGTCCTTAATCATATAGCGCAATGGAAAACTAATAGCGAGATTTCCATTGAAAAACATACAAAAAAGTTACTATCCTTTTAGCCTTGTGTACAGCCCATAGGGCTCAAACCTTGTCGCTAATAAAAATTAAAAACATTCATATAAGTTCGACTGATATCAAAATATTGATTTCTGATTGTCTTCCTCAAGAGACGTCTTCTGCGGGACGTGAACAGCCTATACTGACTCTTCCCTATTTTAATGAAAATAAGGATATTTGTCCAGCAACGGCAATAAAAAATTACATTTCTCGTACTGAACAGTTAAGAACGGAGTCAACGGACAACTTATTGCTAACATTAAGACCACCGCACAGAGCGGCGTCGAGTCAAACAATCGCGCGATGGGTTAAACAAGTACTGGCGGAGAGTGGCATAGATGTGGCGACCTTTAGCGCACATAGTACGCGACACGCCGCCACATCCGCAGCCAGTGGCGCGGGGTTTCTTTCGACGTGATCAGAAAGACCGCGGGATGGACATCAACATCGAGTACCTTCGCAAAATTTTACCATCGGCAGATAATAGATAATAGCAATCAGTTCGCAAGAGCAGTATGTCTCCGAGATCCGTCTTAACTGTTCTGTTCTAATAGAAGATTGAATTATTACTGTACATTTTTAATATAAGCTAAGTTGTAAGAGCCGCGTCGATTGGGCAAAGCCAGTTGACGAAGCTGAAGACGGAGGACGGAAACGTAACGTCGAATAGGTCAGAGGTGCTCAGGGAGATAGAGAGGTTCTATGGACAGTTGTATACCTCAGTAGCTGAACCTATTGTTGACTTGGTAAAAGACCCAAGAGCCAAGCTAACCCGACACTACACTGAAGATATCCCGGACATCAGCCTGTACGAGATTAGGATGGCTCTCAACCAACTTAAAAACAACAAAGCGCCGGGTGAAGACGGAATTACTGCAGAGCTTCTGAAAGCGGGCGGATCGCCGGTACTTAAAGTCCTTCAGAGGCTGTTTAATTCCGTCTTGCTCGAAGGAAAAGCGCCGGAAGCATGGAACAGGGGTGTGGTGGTACTCTTTTTCAAGAAAGGTGATAACACTTTATTAAAGAACTATAGGCCCATCACACTGCTGAGCCATGTTTACAAGTTGTTTTCGAGAGTCATCACGAATCGTCTCGAACGCAGGCTTGATGATTTCCAGCCTCCCGAACAAGCCGGTTTCCGGAAAGGCTTTAGTACCATAGACCACATACATACGCTGCGGCAGATTATACAGAAGACCGAGGAGTATAATCAGCCACTATGCTTGGCGTTTGTGGACTATGAGAAAGCCTTCGATTCGATCGAGACTTGGGCGGTTCTTAGATCTCTCCAGCGATGCCGCATTGACTATCGGTACATCGAAGTGTTGAAGTGCTTGTATAATAACGCCACCATGTCAGTCCGAGTACAAGGGCAGTGCACGAAGGCGATCTCCATAAAAAGAGGAGTAAGACAGGGAGACGTCATTTCTCCGAAACTGTTTACGACCACCATAGAGGACGCCTTCAAGCTCTTGGAATGGCGAGGACTTGGCATCAACATCAATGGCGAATACATCACTCACCTTCGATTTGCCGACGACATTGTGGTCATGGCGGAGTCGCTGGAAGATCTAGGACGAATGCTCGGCGACCTCAACAGAGTATCTCAACAAGTGGGTCTTAAAATGAACATGGACAAAACGAAAATAATGTGTAATGTCCATGTCGTACCCACCGCACTCACCGTTGGGAACTCTACTCTTGAAGTTGTCGACGAATACATTTACCTGGGACAGGTAGTCCGGTTAGGTAGGTCCAACTTTGAGAGAGAGGTCAATCGACGAATCCAACTCGGCTGGGCAGCGTTCGGGAAACTGCGCAACATCTTCTCATCCAAAATACCTCAGTGCCTAAAGACTAAAGTTTTTAGTCAATGTGTGTTACCAGTGATGATATATGGATCAGAGACGTGGTCTCTTACAATAGGTCTCATAAAAAAGCTCAGAGTTGCTCAGCGAGCTATGGAGAGAGCTATGCTCGGCGTTTCTCTACGTGATCGAATCAGGAATGAAGAGATTCGTAGAAGAACCAAGGTCACCGACATAGCCGTTAAGATTAGCAAGCTGAAGTGGCAATGGGCGGGCCACATAGCGCGAAGATCGGACGGGCGTTGGGGCAGAAAGATTCTAGAGTGGAGACCACGTATTGGCAAGCGCAGCGTGGGACGACCACCTGCCAGATGGACCGACGATCTTGTGAAAATCGCAGGAAGTCGTTGGATGCAGGTGGCATCGGACCGGTTACGCTGGAAAGCGATTGGGGAGGCCTATGTTCAGCAGTGGACAAGTATAGGCTGAGATGATGATGATGATGATGAAGTTGTACCTACTTAAGTGCGCATATTATAATAAATGTGATTTGGATAAGTAATTTGGTCTCCTTTAGCTCATAATTACGATTTAGCAAAAACTTACCTCTAAACATCTACGTGTTATACAATTATATGTATCAATACATATAATTCACATCTATATCTTCGAATAAAGCAGCGAAATAATAATACATGATCAAACGAACTTCTAAGTGAAGTTCGATCAGTATTATATGAGCTGCTTTATTCGAAGATATAGAGGAAGCTCCCGCCCGCCCAACCCATCACTTTCGCCAAATCGTGTATCTTCCATCTGTTGTCTATAATCTCTTAATAATGAGACAAGATAGCGGAAGCGGTATAGTGCAGGACTGTACCGAATAATATAATCGATTAAATTGACATATCGATATTTAAATATCTTAACAAGCGTGCGAATCATTGCCAGAGCAATAAAAGGACTACGTGTTATACTATTATATGTATCAATACATATAATTCACATCTATATCTTCGAATAAAGCAGCTCATATAATACTGATCGAACTTCACTTAGAAGTTCGTTTGATCATGTATAATAAAAGATATCAGTAATATTCAAATATTAGTTTAAGTATTATAATATTACTTGACGAATATATTCATATTATTAATACTGAAAAATATCGGTATTAACCCATCTTTAACAATGAAATTCAAAACACTTTGTAAACAACATCAATTTTCGCGCGATGTTTTTTTCTTATACCTTATGAATTTTTATGGCCATGGGTACTAGCTCGAGTGCGTGGGGTGGTCATGCACCTAAATGAAAATACCCAATTTTCAGACACGTCAAACGAGTATTACATGAAAATTAAATCAAAATACGCAAAAGTAGAACGAATTGATTATATTTATAGTATTTTTTATTTGTTTATACGTTTATATTTCTATTCCTGTGTGAAATATAATTATGTTTTTATTTAAAATTACCGACACTTCCGGTACTTGCCTACAAATTGGCAACACCGATATTTATAAGTTTGACATTACAGTTAATGTTTTTTATTTAATCTGTCAGCTGTGAATCGACGTGAGATCGATAATAGGAACTTGGGCGGGAATTCAAAAAGGGCGGTAGTATTTTTGCACAAATTATAATAATTATTAATTTCTCATCCATTTTATTGATTATTCATAGTTGTACAGTGTTCTTATTAGTAGCGTAGTGTATATATTTAGTTTAGCAGTTTTATTGGTAAGTTTTTTTGTATATTTTATAAAATATGGAAATAGAACCAGAACCTCCTATTTACACTATTTACACTATTAGAGGCAGATTCGTTTCTCTCCCAAAATGACGTAGAAATAATGGATACTGGTAAGGTGCCTATATCAAGGGAGAAAAAAGTGAAATTTTTTTTAAAAGCTCCACTTTTTAAAAATAAATCGAACCCTAGTAAATTGCTTACTCATATCCCTGAGTCATCATTAGTTATTTCAAATACTCATCTTAGTCCTTCAACCATATCAGCTGAACATGTGATACCCACCCCTGTCGTATCTCCGTTCCGATCCAAATACAATGAAGAAGATCCTGGTCCATATGTGGTGCATGTTGAGCTAGAAACTCATACTCCACAAAGTGGTATTACACTTCATCCGATAAAATTTGGGCATTTCCTATATCAAAATAAATTATCAGATATTTTAGAGAATGGCATTAAGAGGATTGGCCGTAATAGACTCCTTGTTGTTCCTTTTGTTCCTTTTTTTTGATTGATATGGTTGTTTTAAACACCCACATTTTGTTACACATTTTACTTTTTATCCGTAACTGTGTTGTTTATGTTTAAAATTTTTCTAAACGTCAATAATGCCAAGATTGTCAATGTCAGCGGCGTTCCGTTTTGTTAAATTATTAATTCGTTCCGTATCTCGGCATTAACTTCTTGCAAAATGCTATTGCATCACAGTTGATTATTTTCTTTTTTGTTTTTATTTCCATTTTATCATCCATATTTATTTTGTTTTTTTTTTATTTTTTATTTTTAATCCTAAAACTTAATTTTTTTTTTTTCTTATTTATAGAAAATGTTTTTGCATTGTTAATTTAGCTGTAATTTCATTTTATTTCTTTTAGCTTATTTTCTTTTGTTATAACACGTTCGGCAGGTGGACGAGTTTATATACGTATAGTTGAAATTAGTTGTAGTATATAGTATCCTATTTATATTTACTTATTTCTTTTTGTCATATAGTGTCATATTATATAATTATTTAGTAAACACTATATATATTTTAAATACTACATATACATTACATAGCTATTTAAATAGTAATTTATTATTATTAGTGTATATGCAACATTATGTCTGATCATAACAGTTGCAGCGATTCGGAATCGTTTTTTTCTGTGGAAAGTGGCGATGAAACTTTTGTTAGTGTCCCATCTCTTGCTGACACTCTCACATCGACGTTCTCTGATGTCATTAGAAACTTTAATGTCGTTCATATTAATGCTCAGAGTATTCCGGCTCATTATTCCGATATGCTGACCAGCTTTGACTGTAAAAATATCCACGCTATACTCGTTTCTGAATCTTGGCTGGAGCCATGTCTCCCATCTACACTCTATTCACTTCCGGGCTTTAATCTCATTAGGAACGACCGCTCATCGGGCGGTGGCGGTGGTGTGGCGATATATCTCCGATCTAATATTCCCTTTTCTTTAATTGAACTATCGACACAACCCCCACCACCAAATGCTGGTGAGCATCTTTTCATTGAGATCGAGCTTCATCATTCTAAATTACTTCTCGGTGTCTATTACTGTCCTTTGTCAAGTATAGACTATTTTTCTTCTTTTGAAAATTTGTTAGAAAATTTGGTTCCTTCTTACAGTCATAGCATTATTATGGGCGATTTCAACACATGTCTGCTCAAAAATAACTCCCGCTCTTCTAATCTTCACTCAGTTCTTGGCTCCTGTAACCTATCCGTGCTTCCGCTTCAGGCCACCCATCATTTTCCGAACTCAACTCCGTCACTTCTTGATCTTATCTTTGTTTCTTCAACTGAACACGTTGCTAAGCATGGGCAGTGCTCAGCTGACGCATTTTCTTATCACGATTTAGTTTTCCTATCCTATAAATCCCGGCCACCTAAGGATAAAGCTAAAATTCTTATGCAGCGCAATTTTAGTGACATTAACCTTAAGATGCTTCGTGAAGATGCTGCCAACATTGACTGGGATTCTTTGTTTATGTCGGACTCGTTGGATGATAAAGTTAATATTTTCACATCCACCTTAATACGGTTATTCGATGTCCATGCGCCTATTCGCTCTATTAGAGTAAAACATCTTCCGGCTCCTTGGCTGACTGATGATATCAAGTTGTTAATGAGCAAAAAAGTGGCAACTAAATCCAAATACAAAGCTAGAACCACTGATTCCAATTGGAATAAATATGTTGCCATTAGAAATCATTGCAATAAGGTGTGTAGGGATGCTCAACGCCAACATATTCACACTTCTGTACAAAACGGAAATCCAGCAAAAGTCTGGAAATTTCTTAAATCAATGGGTGTCGGCAAATCGCGCCAAAACAACATTTCTAAAGACTTGGATATTAATCTCCTAAATCAACATTTCTCTGTTTCGTCTCACATGGATAAGACATTAATATCAAATACTCTTAATTTTCTTTTATCCATACCGGCGCCCGATTATTCTCCATTTGTTTTTAGTCAATTCCCTGCTTGTGATGTTAAAAAGAGCATAGAATCGATTACATCCAATGCAGTCGGCAGTGACTGTATCAGCCGTAATATTATCCTACCTATCCTTGATGAAATCCTTCCTGTCATGTGCCATATCTGTAACCATTCCATATCCAGCGGCCACTTTCCATCTTCTTGGAAAGAAGCCCAAATAACGCCTCTCCCGAAAAAATGCAATCCCACGTCCTTCTCTGAATATCGTCCCATATCTATATTACCTTTTCTATCAAATGTTCTCGAGCGCCTCGTCCACGATCAACTGAGTCAATTCCTTAATAAAAATTCCCTTCTTAATCCTTTCCAGTCTGGCTTCCGTCCTGGTCACAGTACCGTTACTGCATTGGTGAATATTACGGATGATATAAGGTCAGGAATGGAAAATAGTAATTTAACAATACTTGCACTGCTTGACTATAGCAATGCTTTTAATACTGTGGACTTTGATGTTCTACTTGGGATTCTTCGCTCTATTAACATATCTCCAACAGCGATTGACTGGTTTCGTAACTACCTGTTTGGGCGTCGGCAACGTGTTCGCATTGAAGAAAACTACTCTTCTTGGTGCAACACTAATGCCGGTGTTCCACAGGGTGGCGTTCTCTCTCCTTTACTCTTCGCTGTTTTTATTAACTCTATTCCCAACCAACTACAATCTTCATACCACCTTTATGCTGACGATCTGCAAATCTACACTCAAGCTCCGTTAGTCAGGTTGCCGGAAGCTGTTAACACTATTAATGATGATCTATCCAAAATAAGTACGTGGAGTAAGGAATTTGGTCTCAAAGTCAACCCAACTAAGACACAGGTTATTATTATTGGTAGCTCTAGAATGACTTCCCGGATTGATTGGTCACAATTACCCCAAATTAGGTTTGACGATATTACCATACCAATAAGCAAAATTGTTAAAATTTGGGGGTTTATATTGACAGAAATCTCACTTGGGGCCCGCAACTTCAAGAAGTTAGTCGCAAAGTTTTTGCTTCTGCAGGGTCCTTGAGAAGACTGCGCAATTTTCTCCCTACTGCCACTAAAATTGCTCTCGCACATTCCCTTCTACTCCCTATAATCGATTATGCAGACGCCAGCTATCTTGATCTCACAGAGAACCAATATAACAAGCTTGAGCGACTTCAAAATTTTTGCATTAGATTCATATTTGGCCTTCGCAAATATGATCACATTTCTGAATTTCGTTTAAGACTCAAGTGGTTACCAATTCGCCTTCGCCGGAATGCTCACATATTATCTCTTCTTTATAATATCTTATTTAATCCAACATCTCCCACTTACCTCAAAGAACGATTTGAATTCCTTCACGACACACATTCAAGGTTTCTAAGGTCATCGGAGAACCTAAGGCTGAAAACACCGATGCATTCTACCAACTACTTCGATAAATCCTTTTCTAATCAAGTTTTATTATTTTAACTAACTACCTCATAATTACAGCATTGCCAGCTTGCGAAAGGTTTTCGCGATGGACCAAACTAATCAGAACCACTGCAAGGCTTTTCCAGATCCTGGAAAGCCTCCAAGCGTGACGCCTCCAGTGCGCGGTAATACAACAGAGGACACGCCATGCCACAGAAGCGGACCCGGTCTGGAAGAAGGCAAAGCCCAGGACCGCAGGGAGAACGACAAGAGCGCCGGCGGTGGTGACTGCTACGCGCTCCTTTATTCCATTAGAGGCACGACATTTGCACCGGGCCGAACGGCTTTGGTGCAAGCGCTCCAGCAGGTCGCCTTTCCCGAGGTGATCAACGCCCTTGGACAAGGGCGATCTGCGCCGTCCACTGGCCGTCTATCTCAACTGGCCGTGGAGTTAGACGATGACAACGTCCTTGGGCTGCGCTCACGCGTAGCGGCAGCCGAGAGGATCACTCAGGCGCAGAGAGCGCCTCCCATCTTGGACGGAGAGCACTGGTGGACGAAACTCTATATCAGCTGGGTGCACGAGCAAGTGCACTATGGCGGTTTCGAGCCCACAGCGACTGAGGAGAAGCGATGTCAACACTGTAGACTGCGCTGAGTCACACCTGCGCAGCCTTCAACGGGTAACCATCCTCCTTCACGGTTAGCCTATCACCGCCGACCGTTCACTTTCACAGGACTCGACTACTTTGGCCCGCTTACTGTAACGGTGGGCCGAGGTACTCAGAAGAGGTACGGCGTGCTCTTCACGTGCCTGAAGACGCGCGTAGTGCACATAGAGGTTGCGGGGAGCCTCACTACCGTTGCTGAGGCGCCCTACAAAGAAGTTGGCCATTCTGCGCGTCGAGCCCGAGTGAGCCGCGAACCCCATAATTCCAGCTACGGGAGCTGCGGCGTTAAGTAAAACGCTGGGCTCGGTACAGCCCTCACTAGTTGTGACCCCAAAGAACAGGACATAAGCGAGGGCCGAAACGGCCTCGCTCTCAGTTGCGTCTCAGTCATCGCGTAGCCAGCTCAGAAATCCGACTAGTGGAGGCCCAACTGGGACCCAGCGTTCTAAAAATATTGGTGTTCTCATTTGTGAAGAATCGTAGCGAGATACCCAAGATCGAGGCAGGCGAAAGTAGGTGCTACGATGGGGAAGAAAGTGAGCGGTCTACATTACCCGCTAGTTGTGCCCCCCAAGGAAACTACTTAAGCAATAGTTGTTACCGGCAATAGCCAGTGTGGTTCAGTCGAAGGTGGACCGCACAAATATCATGTTATAAAATTAAATATAAAATAACATTATAAAATTGAATATTAAATTATAATTATAATTGATAATAAATTATGTCCTATTAATTTTCACAAAATTGTCATTAGGAATGTCTCGACAGAATAATAACATTTTTCAATCAATATTGAACACAGTGTTTTTCTAAATTTGTCAATTTGCATATCTTTTATATATTTTGGTACTTTATTGTATATTTTTGGCGCCATTCCCAGAACTTTGTTACTAGCGCAGTCTTACATATTTTATTGCATAAAACATTTCAGTATTGCGCTCTTAATGAACCTCTACTTATTTTCGATATTGTGTGAACAATTTCGGATTTTTTGACAAATATCGCAACATCTAAAATATATAATGATGGTTCTGTTCGTATTTTTAACGATTTGAATAACGGAACACAGCTATCTGTTATTTTCAGATTACACATTGCTCGGATACATCTCTTTTGTGCTTTAAATACCAAATCCTTATGCGTCGAATAGACCCAGAAAATGATACCATACCGTAAGACGGATGCTACTAGACCATGGTAAGCTGTTAGACCCGTTTCACGATTTGCTACTTTAGATCATTTGTATAGTGCATAGAATGATTGGCTTAGTCTTCTGCAAATTTAATCTATCTGGGGTCTCCAAGTAAGTTTTTTTATCTAAAGTGACACCTAAGAATCTTGTTGTTTCAACTTCTTCTAAATTAATTCCCTCGTAAGTTACATGCTCCCCAACTACAAGAAAAATTGGACAATTATCCAAATTTATGCCCCAACCGAAGCAGATATCTGCGTCATAGATTCCTTCTATGATTAGCTCAGAGAAGTTGTGCAAAAATATTCGAATGACCATGTAGCGGTTATAGGAGACTTTAATGCTCAAGTTGGTACTAAACAAAGCGAGGAAGAGTTTATTATGGGTAAATTTGGGTATGGTAAAAGAAGCAAAAATGGACAAAAGCTTATTGAATTCCTACTAGGAAATAATTTAACAGTTCTTAACAGCATATTTAAGAAAAACCCTCGAAATAAATGGACTTCGATTTCCCCTGAAGGAAGATACAGAAATGAGATCGACTATATGCTAAGTAATAACCCAAAAGCATTTACTGATACAGGGGTAATCCAAAATCTAAACTTTAACACGAATAATCGAGCGGTACGTGGCGTAATAAGACTCAATCCCCCTCAAAGGAGCCGAAAACGTTTTAACAACAAGCCCATTTATGCAGATGAAGGGAAATCTAAGGATATAGAGGATAAGCTCAGCGAACTCCTACAAAAGTACAGTCTGAGCATTAGTGCAGTCAACACGTAACACGCTCTCCAAGGTAACTGTCAGGAATAGTCAACCTTTTATCTATTTCATATCACGTCATGTTAAAGTGCAACGCCTGTGGAGGACCATTCAACGATGGAGTTCAGTGTGGCACTTGCAAAAGGCAACTGGATTTTGGCTGTGCTAACATAACGGAAAACGGATCGCGAAAGCTAGGCAACGACCGCAAAGCAGCATGGAGGTGCTCTTTATGCCGTGGATCGTCTCCGACTCCATCATCGTCCGCGCGTCCAGACCCATTGTCGCTTGAATCAATTGTAAACGAGATTCGCGATCTCAAACACCGATTTAGCGCAGTGGTTAAGAGCTTGAGCTTAAGCCCACTGTGTCTAATAGTCGCGGGTTCGATTCCCGCACGGGACAGATCTTTGTGTGATCCACAATTATTTGTTCCGGTCTGGGTATTTGTGTTTGTAAATTTTCATGTTTGTAAACGCACCCACGACACAGGAATAAATCCTAGTGTGGGGTTACGTTAAAAAAAAAATAACAGAAATGAAGAGTATACGGGAAGAAATAATAGAGTTTAAGGCCTCCCATAACTATTTAAGTGATAAAATAGACGACTTTAACAAAAGGCTCGATAGACTGAAAAGTAAGACTCTTGAACTCGAGCGCATGAAAGACTCCTTCATTATGTAACAAACATTAAATTGGAGCTAGCCGCGCACGACAGGAGATCTCGTCTCAATAACATAGAAATTAGAGGCGTGCCGGAAAAAAAAGATGAGAATCTCTTTAAAATTATAGAATCCATCGGAAACGAGGTGCAGAATAACGTTCCGAAAACCCAAATAAATTATATTTCAAGAATACCAACCTACAATTCAAAGGAGAAATTTATTATTGTTAGCTTCATTAACAGATATGTGAAGGAAGAATTTATTGCGGCCGCTCGAGCAACGAAGACCTTATCCGCTAGCGACCTGGGCTTTCAAAATGGACAACGTATTTATGTGAACGATCACCTGAATGCAGATGCCAAAAAGCTACTAAATAAGACCAAGACCTTAGCCAAGGATAAGAAATACAATTTTGTCTGGGTAAGATTCGGCAAGATACACGTCCGCAAAAATGTAGAATCGAAACCTATTGTAATTAATAAAGATAGCGATTTAAACAAAATTGTCTAATATGTAGCAATGAATTCATATTTTTTACATTAAAAAAATATGAGTGTATATTTGATCAATATTTTACTATCTTTGTCTCAGTAGTCAATATTCACTACATCAACTTGCTAAACTTGTATTTACGATTATCCACTTATCTATTTACGAAAGCTTTAATCATGTACAAAATGTTGAGCACACCTGCAGCATTTAACGCCCGGACACCTCGCCTTTGTTCTAATACCCGAGTCTATTGTAATGCTTATCGCGCTGTTTGCTTTGAGGACGCAATTATTAAATATCTATTCTACTCGCTTGCACCCGCGCTTGCTAAAACTTGTTGCTTACACACTCGCACACCCAGGAATCTGCTATTTATTTATTTGCACTTCATACCCACACCAATTATTGTGAACTTAATTATTATTTCATTATTTTATTTTATATTAACTTATTCTAAATCAATTTCAATTATTATCATATTTTTCAATGTGTCATAATAAACAAAACTTGAACATCTACTATCAGAACGTAAGGGGTTTGCGCTCAAAAACTTCGATATTTTTCCGTAACCTATGTCTCAATTCTTATGATGTTATCGTTCTGACGGAGACATGGCTCGTGGAGCATCTCTAATAACGAACTCTTTGACAATCGCTATACTATATGGCGACGAGATCGGGACTACAACGCCACAGGTCAGACCCTTGGTGGTGGAGTTCTTATAGCTGTACGAAGTGATATATCTGTTCTACCACAATTTCAACTGCACTCGACAGCCGAAGACTTGTGGATAACATTGTTTATAAATGGCTTTAAATCTAACAAAAGTATGAAAATACATCTATGCGCTATTTATTTATGTAAACAAAACCTTGGCTTTACTTTCTCTCAACAACTAAATAACTTCTTAATTAAAGTCAATGAAGCTTTTATACTTCATCCAACCGATAAATTTATAATTGTAGGGGATTTTTTAACATGAGTGGTATTACATGGATACCAAATAGCAAATACTCCCTATCCCCTACGAATATCAATTCACTAGACGAGCAGCTTTTTATCGATGAGTTACAGACTCATAGCCTGTCCCAATATAATGGGATCCATAATAAATACGGAAGCATTCTCGATCTGGTATTATCAAACGAAGGGGCATCTGTACTGGAATGCCACGATCCATTAATACCCATTGATGCTCATCATAGTCCACTTATCATTAATGCTAAAACCATCGAATTATCGAACTTAAAGGCCATGACCTACACTAAGCTTCTTTACAATAGAGCGGACTTCGACTCAATTAATATTAAAATTAACGAATTAGATCAATGGAAGATGCAGTCAAATATTTTAATACATATTTAAACGAACTTATTCAAAAATACATTCCAGCAAAAACCGTTAATAACGAATTATATCCCAAATGGTACTCCTTATCATTAAAAAAAGTCTTAAAAGAAAAATCAAAGTACCTATCTAAATTCAGGATCTATAAAAACAGATCCGATTGGGAAACTTATAAAACCTTGCGTGAGAGAGCAAAAATTCTAGAAAGAAAGTGCTATGATTCTTATATAGCTGACGTTGAGGTATCTATCGGGAAAAACCCAAAACAATTCTGATCCTTCATAAAATCGCGTAGCCAATTGAACGCTGTTCCCAGCATCATTAAATATGTAGACAAGTTAGCCACAACAGGTGAAAGTATTTGCAATGCATTTTGTACTTATTTTCTCTCTACTTTCACTAATCCTAACGGCGTACCCTCCAACACGTTGTTATCACACCCGCCCCAAATGTCCTACGCGTCAGACCTACTTAACATTGAAATAGACACTGCAAAAGTTACAAAGCTATTATCTCAACTTGACCCTTACAAATCTGCGGGGCCAGACAGAATTCATTCTCGCTTCCTTATCGGATGTGCAAAAAGCATTGCAACACCTATATCTCTTTTATTTAAGAAGTCCCTGGATGAATGTTCGTTCCCAGAAACATGGAAATCGGTCTATATCACGCCAATTCATAAAAAAGGATCTAAGAGCGAAGTGACAAATTATAGACCGATTTCCAAATTGTGTATAATTTCGAAGCTTCTTGAGAGAATTGTGTATGACCAGGTGTACTTCGCTCTAAAAAACTGCTTTAGTCAATCGCAACATGGCTTCCTGAAAGGACGTTCCACTGTTTCAAACCTTATTTTATTAAACGATTATGTAACGGAATCTATGGACACAGGTAGGCAAGTAGACGTCGTTTACACGGACTATTCTAAAGCTTTTGACCGCATCGATCAAAATATATTATTGCTTAAACTACAGGCTATGGGAATAGGAGGTGATCTTCTTAGATGGTTCTCCTCATATATCAAGAACAGGTCTCAAGCTGTAGTTATAAATAACTACATCTCGAGTTGGGTAACTATACCTAGCGGAATCCCACAAGGATCCTTGATGGCCCCTCTGCTGTTTACGATCTATGACAACGACATCGAGACCTGTCTCCATAGCTCTAAACTTCTATGTTTCGCGGACGACATGAAAGTATATGCCTCTGTGTCCTCCGATATCGATGTGCAAACCTTACAGGCCGATCTTCTCCGCCTCGACGACTACTGTCGCTTAAATAGGCTCGATCTTAACCCTTCTAAGTGCTCGCTAGTAACGTATAGTCGGAAAAAAACAAATATCGTCTCTACTTACATAATCAAAGGACAATACCTGCCTAGAAGTGACTCGATGCGCGACCTGGGTATTATGCACGATTCCAAACTCCTCTTTGACAAGCACATTGACTACATAGTGTCAAGGGCCTCTAAGGCCCTCGGTTTTATAATGCGTACATCGAGCTACTTCAAAAATGTCAAAACATGGAAAATCCTGTACTGCACATATGTGAGGAGTATTTTGGAATATGCATCACAGATATGGAACCCCCGCTATGATGGCTACATCGTGAGAATCGAGAGAATACAGGTAAAATTTGTAAAATATTTATGCTATCGCTTAAAAATACCTTATGAATCAAAAAACTATATTAATCTTTGCAAACAATTTCACCTATTACCCTTTTCTGATCGTAGGAATATAGCTGATATATCTTATCTTCTCAAAATAACCTCCAACGACATTGAATGTGCAGAACTTCTTAGTAAACTCAACTTCAACACACCTTATAAATCGCTGAGATCTATTAAACCTCTGTATGTCACCAACTCCTCTACGAACTATAGGCAGAATTCCTTTCTACTGCGGGCGAGCAACAGCTTTAATTTAGTTCACGAAGAATTCAACTTGGATCTATTCTGTACAAGTGTATCCTCAGCAAGACAGCGGATAAGCACTAAATTCTTTGCAATATAGTAAGTAACTTGCTATCTGTTTTTAGTTTTATGCATCTCTACCCACATATATTTTGTAATCATATACCTTTTATGCAGGGCGTGTCGTAAATGACGCAAGACTTCGAACCGATTAGAAATTTAAAAAATAAATAAGTTAAAAATTTGTTGATATCGATTCAGTTACCGATCTAGCACAAACTACTTTCAGGTCTTGAGTTAGTTATGTTGCGCCCTGTATGATCTGTTAATGCTTACCCTTAGTTGTACTCTGTTTGCTCAGAACAGAAATGTTACACTATTGCTAAACGTGAAGTTCTATAATTGGCTCACAGGTGTTATTCTAAGTTATTATAAGATTGCATTAAGCTGTTGGACTTCCATAATGAAATAAATAAATAAAATATAAAATGTGGCTCTCCAGATATAACAAAAATTTATGAAACAGTTCAAAATATCCTTACAAATCTAAATAAGAATCGTGACAGTAAGGCAAAAAAGGTCTGGAGTGAAAAAGTTGTACGGAGCTTAGCCGAAAGAAAGTACTTAATCAAAAAACGTCAGAATAAAAAGGAAAACATTAAACGCATCACAGAATTAAGCAAATTGATTAGGGAAGATATAAGGCGAGAACGCAAAGTAAATAAGATTCAGACACTTGAAAAGCATATAGCAAAAACAGGAGGTGTCAAAAAAGCCCTGAAGGAATTAAGAGAAAGCGGGAAACAGTGGATACCCACAATGAGGAAAGCGGGGAAATCACTCACAAAAAGGGGAGATATTAAAAAACTCGCCACAAACTTCTATCAAACTCTCTATGCAAACGATTCCAATGACAGGTATATACGACCATCAGAACCTCCCAATGAGCCACATATTCTACACTGTGAGGTGGAAAAAGCTATTTTATCCCAAAAACCTGACAAAGCCCCTGGTCCTGACAAGATCCTCAACGAATTGATTCGCGGCACAATAGAAGAGTTATGCCCAGTATTGGCTAAACTATTCAGCGAAATTCTAACAACAGGAACGATCCCAACCCAATGGGGTAAGTCACATATAATTCTTATTCATAAAAAAGGAGATAAACGGGATATTGAGAAGTACAGACCTATAAGTCTTGTGTCCAATATTTATAAAATCTTTGCTAAAGTGATACTAGAAAGAATAACTACAAAGTTGGACGAATACCAACCAAGAGAACAGGCAGGTTTTAGGAAAGGCTATTCTACAATTGATCATATCCATACCATAAAACAAGATAGATAGATAGATAACACTTTATTGTTCCACCAAAGATACACAATATGGAAATACAATTTATAAATTACTAAGATAGTGTAACAATGGGCGGCCTTATCACTAATAGTGATCTCTTCCAGGCAACCTTTGAATGGAGAGAATTTAAAGGAATCGCAAGATTAGGGGTGTACTAAATAAACAAATTAACATAAATCACAAATGAATCTATCATACACCACTTAAACATATAACTTTAACATATATAAATGGTGTAAATAATAACATTAATACTGGAAATGGATGTACAGCATACAATGACAAGCAAATAGAAACTAAATAATTCAGGTTATTCAGTCATGTAAAATTGTTTAACCCGATTCCTGAAAACATGAATGGACGGAGCACGTCTTATAGAGGCAGGTAATGAGTTCCACAAACGAACGGCTTTAACTGTAAAAGAATTATCATAAAAGGTGCTCGAGTGCGGAGGCATTACGAGAGCTAAGTTTTCGGACGACCTTAAGGAATATGAGTTGGAATCGTGAAGGAAATCGAACCGTACCAGATAATGTGGAGAAGACGGATTGAACAATATATTGTATAGAAGGCAGAGGATCTGAGTATTCCGGCGAAGACGTATAGGGAGCCACTTGAGCTTAGTACGAAACTGAGATACATGATCATATTTGCGTAAACCAAATATAAATCTTATACAGAAGTTTTGGAGACGCTCAAGTTTATTTAGCTGATTTTCTGTGAGGTCTAGATAGCAGATGTCAGCGTAGTCGAGGATAGGAAGTAACAGGGACTGTGCTAGAGCAATTTTAGTAGTAATCGGCAGGAAGTTTCGCAGTCTTTTAAGTGAACCTGCTGCGGCATACAGTTTACTACTGGTGACTTGCAGTTGACTAGCCCAACTCAGACAACGATCCATGGTCAAGCCCAAATTTGTCACAGTTTCACTGAACGGTATCGAGACCCCATTGAAATTAACTCGCGGAATTAGATTCCAGTCCACTTTAGATAGCAGACGTGAGCTGCCGATTATGATCACTTGAGTTTTAGTAGGATTCACTTTTAGGCCAAAATGTTTGCTTCACTCAGTTATATGAAGTAGATCACTATTAACAACATTGATACAGTCGTTTAACTTGTTCAGCGGAGAGTGAGAATACATTTGAAGGTCATCTGCATATAAGTGGTATGAAGAAGAAATATTATGAGAAATAGAGTTAATAAAAATTGCGAAGAGGAGTGGAGATAGGACCCCGCCTTGTGGTACACCGGCCGACGTATCACACCATGATGAGAAATTCTCTTCAAGGCGGACCCGCTGCCGGCGTCCATACAGATAGCTGTGAAACATATCTCCAACGGTGGTCGTTGGAGATATGTTAATAGAGCGAAGTATAGCTAAGAGAATGTCAAAATCGACCGTGTTAAAAGCATTGCTAAAATCCAACAACGTGAGCACAGTAAGGTTGCCATTTTCCATATAAAAGCGGATGTCATCAGTGATTTTAACAAGCGTACTTACTGTGCTATGTCCAGGACGGAAACCAGATTGGAAAGGATTAAGGAGATTATGACAGCATAGGAAATTGGCGATCTGATTATGAATAAGGCGCTCAAAGACTTTAGAAAGAAAAGGAAGGATGGATATCGGACGGTAGTCAGAAAAAGATTTGGGATTTGGTTTCTTAGGTAAAGGAATAATTTGAGCATCTTTCCTACTAGAAGGGAAAATGCCTTTTACGATAGAATTGTTAAAAAGGGTACAGAGGATGGGAAGGATGATGTCGATTATTGGCACTATCATATTGCGGCTTATACCATCGCCACCAACAGCATTGGAGGAGATTGACAGTATGCTCTTTTTAACATCACAATCGGTAAGACGACTAAAAACAAAAGGAGAGTAGTCAGGAGTTGGTATGTTTGAAAGATAGCTTAGAGTATTTGCTCTTGTTGAATCATTGATATTGGACGAAGAAGAAAAATGAAGATTGAGCGAATTAATGTTTAAATCAGTTGAAACAGTATTTTGATGTGATTTGCCAACTCCAATAGACTTAAGAAATTTCCAGACTTTAGCTGGATCATTATTATCGACAGAGTCATGGATATGGCGGCGCAAGGCGTCCCTACATACCACATTGCAGCGATTTCGCGATTTAATATATTTGGATTTATTCTCATTACTAGGACAGCACTTAAACTTATGTTTAGCTTTGTTTTTTTTGCACATCAGCAGTTTTATTTCTTCGGTAATCCAAGGAGCTGGAAGGTGTTTAAGTTTAATGGATCGCAAGGGTGCATGTCTGTCGTACAGTTGGGTGATTAATGTGTTGAAGATCATTATTTGATCATCCACTAATTCTGCATCAGTAACCGGTGTCCAATCAATTTTTTTCGCATCGCTAAGAAATTCTTCCTGGTTCATACGACCAAAATTGCGCTGAAGAATAATTTTAGGCTTAGCTTTAGGGGGACGGATTTTGTAAGCTAGAAAAATAAGATCGTGATACGAGAAAGCATCAGCCGAATATTGACCGTATTTTGCAACATGCAGTGGAGAAGATATTATTAACAAATCAAGAAGTGAAGGAGTAGAATTAGGGAAGTGATGAGTAGCACTAAGAGGAAGAATATGTAAGTTGTTGAATTGATGATGGCTTCTAGTGAAGTACTACGGTAATCATGCTTGCGAAGACAGGTGTTGAAGTCACCCATAATAATAGAGTGATTGTATAAGGGAATGAGATCCTCTAAGACCTTTTCAAAAGATGAAAAATAATTCATACGAAGAGAAGGGCTATAATAGACTCCGAGCAAAATCTTGGCGTGTGATAGATTTATTTCTAGAAACAAATGTTCGCCAGCATTTGGAGGCGGTGGTTGTGGTGAGGAAGAAATTACAGCGTAGGGGATATGTGATCTAAGGTAAATAGCCACCCCACCACCTCCACCGCCAGTACGATCGTTACGAATCAGTCGAAACCCAGGCAAACAATATAAAGAACTAGGTAGGCAGGGCTTCAGCCAAGACTCAGAGACTAGTATAGCGTGAAAAATTTTTAAGATTGAAGGACACCTGCATATCGGAAAAATGAGCTGGAATACTTTGTGCATTAATATGAATAACGTAAAAGTTTTTTGGTACATCAGAAAACTGGCTCTCAAGATTATCAAATAGTGAAGGAGTGCTAACAAAGCTCTCATCGCTGCTACTACATAGATCAGAAGATAAAGAGAAGTAATCATCACTGTGACTGCTTGCTTCGTCGTTAAATAAGTGGTTCATCATTTAAATATAATAAAAATAATTATTAAATATAATTAAAAAGGGTGGTTATGTATAAATAATTATTCCTCTAATCAATATTATACAACTATGAACACTCCACCTGCCGGTTGTATGTAAGGATGAGAAAAAAAAAACTAATACTACAAAGCATATTTACAACATATTACTGCATATTTTCATTTGTAGTAGCACAATATAAAAATATGGTAGGTAATAAACCTTAAAAAGAGACAAAAAATAAAACAAAATTAAAGATAAAAAAAAAGAAAATATCCGATAAAAAATGTATAACTAGTGTCTATGAAATTACTTTCTAGTAAGTCCTTACTTTTTACTACTCTATGGTATTAACTTGTCTGTGGCAACACAACAAAGAACAGTTGTCAAATTAATATTATAATTTGTGTCAAATGTCAGTACAAGTAGAAGTTGACAATTATAAAAATGCAAGATTGCAGAAATAATACTGATACAAGGCAAAATTGTGAATAATATACCTTACAACTTGCAGTTTATTATGCGTGAAATGAAGGTTAATGAGGGTACACTGTACTGGGTCCCCTGCGGCTAACGCGAGGGGAGAGATGTTGGAGGAATGGGCCGCGGAGCATCGCCTGGCGGTTATCAACAGGGGCTCTGCCAACACGTGCGTGAGGTGGAACGGCGGGTCCATCGTAGACGTTGGCTTTGCCAGCCTGGGCCTGGCGCAGCGAATCCAGGGGTGGCGCGTAATCGACTGGGTGGAGACACTGTCTGATCACAGATACATTAGATTTGATGTCACAATGTGAGCGAGAACAATGTGGGGGGCTCTGGCCCTCGATGGTCGTTGGCCCAACTCGACCCGGAGGCTCTGCTGGAGGCTGTCGAGGCTCAATCCTGGGTCCCGGCGACGGCCGGCCCAATCAACGTTGACCGGGAGGCTGAATGGTTTCGCGGAGCCATGTCCGCCATTTGTGACGCTGCCATGCCTCGTGTGCGGCGTAGAGCGGCTCGTAGACGACAAGTGTACTGGTGGTCGCCGGCTATCGCGCAGCTTCGCTGCGCCTGCGTGGCGGCGCGCCGCCAGTACACCAGGTACCGTGGGTGGAGTAGCCGAAACACGGCTATTGGCTCGGCTGCTCGGGAGGGGCGGCTCTATGCCGCATATAGGGCAGCGAAATGGGTTTTGCAGGACGCCATTCTGCGGGCCAAAGACCAGGCCCGAGAAGGTCTGCTTGCAACACTGGATGCTGATCCGTGGGGGCGCCCGTACCGGATGGTGCGCAACAAAATGCGCCCGTGGACGCCCCCCCTGACGCAGGTAATGGAGCCTCAGCTGCTGCTGGAGGTGCTGGCGACTTTGTTCCCAGAAGGAGCCGAGCACACGCTACCGGTGGGGCTCTATCTGCCTGGTGAGCTTGGTGAGCCACTGCACGACGATGCCATACTTGCGGTGTCGCAGACGGAGATGGACGTCGCGACCCACAGACTGCAAGCTAGGAAGGTAGCACCAGGACCTGATGGAGTTCCGGGCCGCGTGTGGGCCATGTCCCTTGGCGCACTCGGCCCCCGACTGAGGGCGCTCTTCACTGAGTGCCTCAACCAGGGCCGGTTTCCGCAGCTGTGGAAAACCGGCAAACTGGTACTCACCAAGAAGGAGGGGCGCCCAACGGACTCGCCATCCGCATACCGCCCACTGGTGTTGCTCGACGAGGTCTGTAAACTCTTCGAAAGGGTAATAGTGGACAGACTCGTCGAGCACCTTACGAGAAGGGGGCCGGACCTGCACGAGAGCCAATTCGGTTTCCGAAGGGGTAGGTCCACCATAGACGCGATCCAGCGAGTGCGGGCAATGGCGGCGGAGGCAACATCTCGCGGGGGGGTGTTGTTGGCGGTGTCATTAGACATCGTCAACGCCTTTAACTCCATTCCCCATGGTACGATCTTGGCGGCCCTGGGCTACCATGGAGTCCCGCACTTCCTCCGCCGCACGGTGGCAGACTACCTCGCTGGTAGACGAGTGACCTACCCTGGCCGGGAGTGCTGGCTCGAGAGGGACGTGGTGTGTGGTGTTCCGCAGGGCTCGGTCTTGGGGCCACTCTTGTGGAACATCGCATACGACTGGGTGCTGCGTGGTGCGTTGCTGCCAGGAGTGGCGGTGACATGCTACGCAGATGACACCCTTGTCACTGCGAGGGCGAAGTCGCATAGGGGCGCGACAATGCTCGCGACGGCGGGGGTATCGCAAGTCGTAGGGCGAATTCGCCGGCTGGGCCTCAACGTGGCCTTGCACAAGACGGAGGCCGTCTGCTTCCACGGGCCCAGGAATGCGCCCCCCCCGAACACCCGCATAGTGGTTGGGGAGGTCAACATAAACATTAGCAGGCACCTGCGCTACCTGGGCTTGCTGCTGGACAGCCGCTGGACCTTCGAGGCCCATTTCAAAGACGCTGCTCCCAAGCTGCTGAAGACGGCGGGGCCCTGGCACGATTGCTGCCGAATCTTGGCGGTCCGATGGCGCCATGTAGGCGGCTATACGTAGGAGTCGTGCGGTCCCAAGCCCTTTATGGGGCTCCGGTTTGGGCTGAATGCCTGACGGCCGGCAGCATAGCGCTGCTACGTAGACCGCAGCGCGTGCTGGCCATTAGAGTGACCCGTGGATACCGCACGATGGCCTTCGAAGCAGCTACTCTTTTAGCTGGAACGCCTCCGTGGCATCTAGAGGCGAAGGCCCTCGCCAGGTTGTACCGCTGGCGCAGGGAGGCCGATCCCGATCCTGGAGTCGCGGAGGCCAGGCGGAGAGAGCTCCGACGAGCCGTCCACAGAGAGTGGCGCGAGCTGCTGGAGCATCCCAGCGCCGGACATACCACCATTGCTGCGGTGATTCCCGTCTACTGGGAATGGCTGGAGCGGCGGCATGGAGCGCTCACGTACCGACTGACGCAGGTGCTGTCCGGGCACGGATGTTTCGGGCGGTACTTGTGTCGGATCGGTCGTGAGGAGACGGAGGGGTGCCACCACTGTGTGGCCCCAGTAGACACGGCGTCCCACACCCTGTTGGTGTGTCCGGCGTGGGATGGGCAGCGGCTTCAACTGGCTGCTGAATTGGGGGAACGGGCGCTCTCGCTTTCGGGCGTGATTTCGGCCATGGTCGAGAGGGAGAGCGCCTGGGCGGCAACTGTCGCCTTTTCTGAGGCGGTGATGGGAGCAAAGGAGGAGGCGGAGCGGGAGCGGGAGGAAACATCCTCAAATCCCGCCCGTAGAAGGCGTGCCGGACGGAGGCGCAGGGCTTACGCCGGCAATGACCTCCGCCCGCCTTGAAGATTGGCCTGCAGGCGTCGGGGGAGGGCTCCCCGACGTCTTACCAGCAGCAGGCCCAAGTAGAGAAAGCGCCGTGTCACGCGCGCTTCGTACGGAGTCAAACCAGAGACGTGGTCTGCGTCACTAGACTCAGACCGAGGCCCGCCCTGTCGCAGACGAAATGCCCACGAGGCGACCCCTGCGACAGAGCACTCGGCCAAGCGAAGGACACCGGGGGGTTTTAGTGGGTGCGAGCCCCACATAACTGCCACACCAAGCCTACTCTGGTGTGGCATTATGCGGCAGGCATTTCCCCCCCAAAACAAAAAAAAAAAAAAAAAAAAAAGGTACACTGTATTAGTCAACTAATACAGAAAAATTTTACTAACTACGTAAGGCGATAAAAGCGAATACCACGACAAAGCAAATTGAGCACGTTACATTAAAATGAGTACTAAAACAATAAGGTATAAAGGCTACTTACACAAAAGAATGAAAATTAAAATAAAAAAAAAAATATTTTTGCTGCGTTTACTCTTCGGTGCGGTCGCCGGAACTTTAGTGACTGGTGCCGAAGATCTTGGGACGTCCGCCATGGCAACTGCCTCCAGCTCAGCTAAGTTGCTGATGCGATGATGCGCACCATCGTCTCCCGCCACGTAGACAGAGCCGTCACGCGTCCAACATTTGGTGACATCGAATTTCTGACGAGCCGCAATAAAAGTGTCATGTCGAGCTTTAGTCAAGAACTCGGACAACGTTAGGCCTGATCCCTTAAAATTCTTCTTGGCATACCAGATTTTATTCTTAAGTGAAACATCACGCACCTTAAACAAGATCGGCCTGGGTTTGTTGGTCGATGATGAGCGGCCCATCCGATGACAACGTACGATGTCCCCAGCTTTAAACTCGGGCACCTTCAAATTGCCTGTCACAACTTTCGCAATGGTTCCTGGTGTGTCCTCGTCACTTGTCTCAGGAAGACCATGAAGAAGGAGTATCTTGCGACGACTCCTCATCTCCAGCTAATCGCACTGATGAAATAGCAGGCCCACTTGGTCTTGTAGGCATCGAAGTGCAGTCGTGCGAAAGGCAGTAAAGTCAGCTGTCAGATTACTAATGTTATTTGATGGCATTGCGGCCTCAAGCTCACCCTGATAGACATCCATCTTCTGAACAAACATGTTTTGCAACTCAGTAATTGATTCCTGAATGGCATCCATAAGTGTGTGCACAAAATCGAAATCACTTGATTATACTGGTAAATATGGATGTATAATGAAGAAAACACTCCGGCAGGTACTGTGTAATTTAGGTACTAAGTTTTCATATCAATAGTTAATTTAAAGTTTGATTAACTATTTTTAAACAAATAAATTTTAAGAATGTACAATTTAATTGTCTTTATTTCCTGACTACCCCCAGTATACGGTATACAAGTAATAGAGAAATACAATGAATACGGAAAAGATCTCTATATAGCATTCATAGATTACAGCAAAGCTTTCGATAGCCTGAAACACGAATTTATCTGGAAGTGCCTAGATGAGCAAGGTGCATTAGGAACATATATTCAATCAGTACCGCAAGGATACAACTAGAATGCATTGGAGATGAATTTCCTGTGAAAAAAGGAGTAAGACAAGGGGACCCCTTGTCGCCTAAACTCTTTTCCGCAGTCTTAAAAAGTGTCTTTAGAAATCTAAATTGGGAAAAGCTAGGGCTGAATGTTGATGGAGCCAAATTAAATCACCTGCGCTTCGCCGATGATAAAGTTTTGTTAGAAGAAGACCCGAAGAAATTGGAACAAATACTAAATGAGTTATCACACGAGAGCAGAAAAGTTGGCCTGGAAATGAATACTAATAAGACAAAGTTAATGACAAATACCACAGAAATCAAAATTACAATGGACGAGCGAGATCTAGAGTACGTTAAAGAGTATACTTATCTTGGTCAAATTATCTCACCCCATGATCAGACTTCTAAAGAGATAAACAAAAGAATTGCAATCGGATGGAGAAAATATTGGAGCTTAAAGGAAATTACGAAGAATAAAGATTTAAGTTTGGCCATAAAAAGAAAGGCCTATGAAGCTTGTATCCTCCCAAGCCTGACATATGGCTGTGAAACTTGGTCACTAAACAACAATCATAGGATTCAACTGCAATGTTGCCAACGTAGCATGGAAAGAAGTATGCTGAACATAAGGAAGAAAGACAGAATAAATAGCAAAATCATAAGAGCAAAGACCAAAATAACGGACATACTAATCAAAATTGATAAACAAAAGTCGCGATGGACAGGGCACATGCTTCGCGTCAATCCTGAAAAATGGAGCAAGACAATAACGAATTGGTACCCAAGAGACGGAAAACGAAAAAGAGGGAGGAAAAGGAAAAGATGGGAAGACGAACTAAAAGATACAGCAGGACCTTATTGGAGACGAGTAGCGCAAGATAGACTCCATTGGAAAGAGCTAGAGAAGGCCTTTGTCAGAAGACACTCTGAGTTAAGAGACTTAATTTAAACGTAGTTTTAGTTATATATGTTTTAAAATATCTCAGAAATAAAGGCTTATTATTATTATTATTATATAAGTTACATTTTTTGACGGCGTCCTATGGTAAAATTGCATTATTTTTGTTTTCGTCATACTAATTTTTAGACCGTTTTTTTAGCCATGTCACAATATCTATAAGCTTATCATTTATATATTTTTCGTAGTCATTTTTATTAGTGCAATGTACAAGAGCAGTACTATTGTCAGCGAATAAAATCATTGAGTGGCGTACAGATTTTGGTAAGTCGTTAATATATATCAAAAACAATAATGGTCCTAACACTGTTCCTTGGGGGACACCCTTGCGTACGTATCTCAGTTTTAAATAACATTTTACTTTCTTTCTAGTTCTCCAGCATATTCGAGTAATTTCAGTTTGTTGTTTACGGTTTGTTAGGTATGATTTTAATAATTTATATATATTGCCACTAATTCCATAATCATATCATTTATTTGATAATATGTTGTGGTCTACACAGTCAAAAGCTTTCGTCATGTCGGTATATAATGCACATATAGAATTTCTTTTATCCATATTGGTCATTACCTTCACCATCACTAAGTCAAAATAGCCATATTAATTGTCGTATTTTGTCGGAATCCCTTTTGTTCATCACATAATATATTGAATTTGTTTAGATATCCGTATATAGATTTACATAGTATTTTTTCAAAAATTTTAGAAAGTACAGAAGTTAGGGCACTGGTCTATAGTTTTTCATATCCTCTTTATTTTCCCGTACACTCATATGTGTATCTATATTATATATATCCATTTTTATCTAGATCTCTGCCTACTCTGCAAGTTTTACTTCGTTATTATAATATTAAAATGTATTTAAACTTCCTTGACATTCAAAAAGACCAACCAGTCTTGGGGTTTGTACTCAAGATCTTTCCCGTCCAACCGATCGCGTTACCGCAACCGCTGTTATCGCTTTATGTCATAGTACAAATATATCAATTGTATTCCGAAATGCTTGCTCATTAGTTGACTTGTTGATTAGTCCGTAGTTCGGTAGATGTCGCGCGTGATTTATATACTGTTTCACAATTGTCGTCCATAGATGGGGTTAATTACCGTCACCATAACATATTTATGTTCTGTGGTAAATATTTGTATTTTTAAATTGTAACTGTTGTCTTTAAAGATAATTAAATGAAATTTGTCTATACAATATTTTATTCACATTTTTACAAGTACTTATAATCACTATTGCACTTTTTGAGCGAGTTAATGTGTTTTTAGCCGCTAATTGGCACTGTTAAAAAACAGTTTAACAATTTTATCACTGTATCACTGCAGTTTCTATGTAACGTAAGTATTTAGTTTTGTTTTTGTTGGATCTTGAAGAAAACACTTGCACACGTTATTTAATACTTTTACTATTCTAATATATATACTTCACAGAAAAGTGAAGATAGTATATTTTTTTACTTTAATATAGCACATAGCCAATGTTACTTAGGACAGAGGCGCCCTCTTTTTTCCCAGAGTAATTTCACAAAGTTATCGTAACGCGCCGCGTTATGTTTATTAGTCATAGCGACCCTGCAAGTCATACAAGTAGGTATACATCGCGTCGCAGAGCGTGAGTAACAAGCGCCTGGGTTTGTTTTCTTTGGGAAGTCCGAAAATTTGGCTGCATTCTCCATACCACGTTCTTCATACGACACAATTTATTACTACACTATCGATTGCCAGCCATCAATTGCTGCTTTTATCCTGAAAAGTTTCAACACGCTCCGTAGTTACACAGCAATGGATTGTGTAGAAGTTGTTACGAAAACAATTTTTGCAGTAATTGAAGCGTCAGAGGTAGAAGGGAGTGTCTCGACGCCTCCTTGTATTGGCGTGCCCGACCTACCCCAACGCAGAACGCGTTGCCCTCACCCCTCCAGACTCCACCAGGGTGCATTGTCACAAAGTATATGCCAGGCTCCGAAGGTGAGTTGGTTGGTTAACCGAACGTTACATATTGATGAGGATGAATCGCCGAGGACTAAAGATCACAGATTAAGTTTAAATCCGTCGGTTAGTCTGCAAGCATTTGGACTAGAAATTGTCGATTCGACGGTAAGGGTGTATACTATTTGTATAATTAAACTGGCTGCCTGCTTATACAAGGTGTAACGTATACAATTTAAGACATCCGGCACCTCAATTTAATGATTGCTTAACGAAAAAAAATAATTCAATACGAAGTCAAACTTTTTCTGCTATTTTTTAAAGATCTTTGGACCCAAATTAACCACGAAACCTGTACTTTTGTGTGTATATTGAGGTATATGTATTAGAAATGCTTTTAAAATAGCCGTATCACTTTGCCTCTGCCTGCCTCTGACTGCCTCGTTGGTCTAGTGGCAAAGCGCATTGCTTTGTGATCACGAGGTCCTGGGTTCAAATCCTAGGTCGGACAAGTGTAGTTTCTCTAACGAAAATTTCCCAGTACGGGTCCGGAGTCCGTAATTCTGCCCGGTATATGGCAATAGGCTCGCCATGTATTACATGGGACCTAACATCGTCGGCGAAACGTGGGTGTACTTAGTACACCTCTACTACCCCCGCTTGGGGAATATAGGCGTGACGGTGTTTTCGTATCACTTTGAACTATGAATAAATTTTATTTACTACAGCGGATTGAATGTGTAACAGGAAGTATAGATAATATACAAAATGTAACATACTTTATAAATTAGTTGGAATAGATTCAATGCCGAATTAATACAAACTAATTTTAGGTCTTGCGTTATTTATGTTACACCTTGTATAAGAATACATATTTTGTAGCAATTTTCACTGCAATTTCCTTTACTGTGTTGCTGTATTATTACATGAAAGTAAATGCATTTAAACCTATGCTTTTTATAGACCGTTTATGAGCATTATAAGTAATTCTATGACGCTTGTTATTTAGTTTTCGATGTCGACAGACCTTTGGATTATAGCGATAACTTCATATAATTATGCTGCTGTTTAATTCGCATAAGTCAATCAAATCTAAAGTTGTGAATCATAAGAGACTCGACGTTACACGTATATTTCATGACAGCTTGGTCTAGGTTTTGAGCGTATGACGCTCGGACTACTGGATTGAATAGTAGCGTGTTCGATACCGGAATGAATTTGTGTGATCCACAATTATTCGAGTCGTGTAGAAGCAAAACCAGCAACATCCATATCAATCAATATGGTTGTTGATGGTTTTACTTCGGCAAAGCAATGCCCTTCTAGTTTATAGCCGTCGGTACATTACCGCAAGATTTTTAGAGATGCTAGTATCTTATAGTAACAACGCCACGCCTATATTCTCCAAGCAGAGGTGGCAGAGGTGTAAGAAAACCAGTATCATCCATATCGATCGATATGGATGTTTTTACTTCTACATGACTCATTTATTTCGGTCTGGATAAATGTACATGCAATGCACGCAATTACATATATCTTATGCCTCCTTTCAACTATAAAGCCGCTTATCTTATTTTGCCTTTCAACCATCGATATATAGCTTCCCTTCTTTGTTTTCTTTTAATTTCCTATCTCTGGACTTATAGTCTCAAAATGTTACTATTTAAGTTCTGGCTATACGCCGTAAGATCTCCGATAAGTATTTCATCAGAGCTCCATACTCTTACAATTTTTTATAATACTTGCCTTATCTTCAACATAGTAGTTTATATCCTTTTATTAAATTTTAATAACAAAATCTTTAACTCAACAGTGCAGTGTAAAGCAATTAAATACCGTTTATTAACTCGCATCATCCAATATAATCCGATCTCGTTTCTAAGAAAACCCTATGCTAACAAGGGAATAATATTCGCTCGAGAACTTATCAAAGCCTAGTGGTACCGGTGCGAGGTACCAGGTAGATATAGGTATGTAGGAGGTGCGCGGCAGGCGGCGAGAGGCGGTAGTCATGGCGACCGCCGGATGCGCCCGCCATTGCGCGTCAGCTTGCAACCCTGGGCATTGAGGTGGCCAAGAATTAGGCTTTCAAATAAAGTTATTTAATATTTTACACAAGTCTATAAATAAACAGACGAGAAAGATTATAAACGGAAAGACAACTCGATACACAGAAGAGGTAGCTTCAAAATATAGCCCATGTAGAAAAAAAGAAGACACAAACAGAGTAGAGGCGGTCCGAATTGAAGACAATGAATTAATTACCTAAACAGGCAGATAATTGCAACGTATAGGATGCAGTTTCTGTTGAAAACAGAAACACAAAGGATTCTCTTTTTATCACCATCGTTGCCCCTAGCGCAGTAAAATTTTAAAAAGACAGAAAGTTCCAAATTAAATTTAAAAAATTCACTTTTCATTTATGTTCACATAACTCAACAAAGTTAGCGTAACGTAATCAAGTTGATATACCATTCTTTTCACACTACATACTTACTAAATATAGATGAACGTGATAGCACTATTATCGACAACGTAAGTGTAACTGTAACGACAAATTGTTCGTGCTAACTTGTATTCTTGCTGAGAACCCAACGTTAAACAAAATGTCCTCGATTTTCTGATAGCCTGGTACCCCGCGGCGCACATAGACACCGCCACTGCAGTACACGGCTGCGGGGAGAGGATCCAGTAGCTTCCTAACATATCTACTTTTTGTTAACGGCACATGCCCGGGCCATGGAGGTTCTATGTGCTCAGTAATCGAGTGTGTATTCAAGTTATTATATACGGTTCCGCCTCATTTCTATGATTCTATTTTTAGCGGTGGATATGAATGGAATAAATAAGTAGATGGATAAATAAATACATCCTTAAGGTATTTTTTCTCTGTGACAGGGCCGGTTCTGTCTTATTTTTTGAGGCATCATACATCATTTTGTCTCATGAAATATTACTTTCAAGTAATCTAGAAAATTACGGCTTTCTCGCCTAATAGGCAATAGTTGCCACATCTGAATTAATGCATTAAAATATTGGCTTCATCTGCGTAATGCCTTAGTTAATGTGTTAATTACCTATCGCTTTTACGACAGAGGTTGAGCAGGAGCATAATATTATAATCATTTCAAGAAAAATGTGTAGCTTGACAATACAGGCAGCAATGTTATAGAACATCAATCAACAATGACGTTTACATTTTATTCGTTATATTTCGAATTATTTCAAAATTACAACATTCTAATCAGTAACATAATACAAATTGAACAGTTTTTTAAGAAAATAGAACCCACGAGCACTTGATCCAACGAGCCAAGTCTACACTCAAATTACAAGACCCAGTACCTAATCTGTATACGCGATAACTCGCATCAATATTTGTCGTTTTTTCCAATGCTACAACGATCTGCAGATTCAACCAGTTTTTATCCACCACGATCTTTTTCGCTACTTACTTTTGGCATAGAGCCAAATTATTTTTCCAGACCTTAGTGTCTCACTGCTGGGGAAAGGTCTCACCCCGTCGTCTCCACTGTACTCTGTTTGGGGCTATTTAGAATCAATCGTTTTTAAAGGTGTCTAGTTCGTCCAGTTTCCTCCTGGGTCTGCCGCCTTTTTACCTGACATAAATTGAACGCGATCGCAATCGGATCGTTCTATGTAAGTAAGCGTACACGCATACTGCGTAGTAATTAATATACGTCATAATGATCGTCTGGTGTCATCCCCTTGTCTGCCTCCTCACTAGATTACAGTAATTAACTAACAACTATCGGGGTTGTCATTATTGAAATTTAAAACATTGAACGGCAATTTAAAATTGTTTGTAATTTTAATTTAATTAGGGTCATAATCTAATATACCGTGCGATAAGGATCTTTTGGCAAATGGATGACATTGACAGGGGAGTGGTGGTGTAAAATTAGGGTTTATAACATGTATTAAAATTTTCCTACTTCCAATGAGATATTTAACAGGTGAGTCCACCACTTACTAATTAAAAAAGTACGTGGGTAAATTTTATAGCAAACGGCAACTCTGCGACTGGGAGTTTTGGCGGGAAGTCGAAGAGTGATGTTGTCAATTTGTTTTAATTTCCAAAACTTGAGTTATTTCGAACGCAGGCTTGATGACTTCCAGCCTCCCGAACAAGCCGGTTTCCGGAAAGGCTTTAGTACCATAGACCACATACATACGCTGCGGCAGATTATACAGAAGACCGAGGAGTATAATCGGCCACTATGCTTGGCGTTTGTGGACTATGAGAAAGCCTTCGATTCGATCGAGACTTGGGCGGTTCTTAGATCTCTCCAGCGATGCCGCATTGACTATCGGTACATTGAAGTGTTGAAGTGCTTGTATAATAACGCCACCATGTCAGTCCGAGTACAGGGGCATTGCACGAAGGCGATCCCCATAAAAAGAGGAGTAAGGCAGGGAGACGTCATTTCTCCGAAACTGTTTACGGCCACCTTAGAGGACGCCTTCAAGCTCTTGGAATGGCAAGGACTTGGCATCAACATCAATGGCGAATACATCACTCACCTTCGATTTGCCGACGACATTGTGGTCGTGGCGGAGTCGCTGGAAGATCTAGGACGAATGCTCGGTGACCTCAACAGAGTATCTCAACAAGTGGGTCTTAAAATGAACATGGACAAAACGAAAATAATGTGTAACGTCCATGTCGTACCCACCGCACTCACCGTTGGGAACTCTACTCTTGAAGTTGTCGACGAATACATTTACCTGGGACAGGTAGTCCGGTTAGGTAGGTCCAACTTTGAGAGAGAGGTCAATCGACGAATCCAACTCGGCTGGGCAGCGTTCGGGAAACTGCGCAACATCTTCTCATCCAAAATACCTCAGTGCCTTAAGACTAAAGTTTTTAGTCAGTGTGTGTTACCAGTGATGATATATGGATCAGAGACGTGGTCTCTTACTATAGGTCTCATAAAAAAGCTCAGAGTTGCTCAGCGAGCTATGGAGAGAGCTATGCTCGGCTTTTCTCTACGCGATCGAATCAGGAATGAGGAGATTCGTAGAAGAACCAAGGTCACCGACATAGCCGTTAAGATTAGCAAGCTGAAGTGGCAATGGGCGGGCCACATAGCGCGTAGATCGGACGGGCGTTGGGGCAGAAAGATTCTAGAGTGGAGACCACGTATTGGCAAGCGCAGTGTGGGACGACCGCCTGCCAGATGGACCGACGATCTTGTGAAAATCGCAGGAAGTCGTTGGATGCAGGTGGCATCGGACCGGTTACGCTGGAAAGCGATTGGGGAGGCCTATGTTCAGCAGTGGACAAGTATAGGCTGAGATGATGATGATGAGTTATTTCGACTAATAATGTGTAATGTAGGTGGAATATTAATCATTATGTGTTCTTATACGTGCATGATTGAAGGTAATTGTAACAAAGTGATAAAACGTGCCTTTTCGACTTCCCTCAAAACGGCCGTTGCAATTGGTATGTAAAGTATCCACCGCTTTACTATCTAGGGTGGGTTACTTCATTAATTTCATTATCATCGTTGTCATGAAATTCATCGCGGAGTCGAATTAGTTTAAACGAACACGATCATATAACTCACTGGACACTGGCAAAATACACTTATAATTAGTGTGAAGCCATAACTTGAAGAAGAAGAAGAACTCTGCGACTGTCATGAAGTGACATTTCACTTGATGACAGCGTTAGTTCCGATTTTGAGCGCCAGCAAAAAGATACTTGTATGCTTGTATGACTGTACATGATCTAATATACCATAGTAATATACCACATGACTTAAAATGAAAAGCTGTCATTGAAACACGATAAAGCCCTTGATTTCACGTTCAGACAGAAAACAATTAACAATGCAATTTAAAAAACCTTTTCTAATTACTAGCACAACATAAACGTAGTGTAGTATTAACGAAATACAAACTATTTAGAATTAATATAGACAAATACCTAGAAAGGAATGTAAAGTCGCAGGGAAAAGCTACAGCGCAAAACCGGTCATCGTAATGATATTCAGGGGAGGTCTTTGTACTCCAGTGGCAGTCTTCCAAGACAAGACAAGAGTCTTTGACCAGTGTGTGTTGCCAGTGATGACCTATGGCATCGAGACACGGTCGCTCATGATGGGCCTCATAAGAAGGCTGATGGCCGTTGGGGCAGAAAGGTTCACGAATGGCGACCTCGTACCGGAAGACGTGGAGTGAGTAGGCCCTCAACAAGGCGGACCGATGACCTGGTGAAGGTCGCAGGTAAAAACTGGATGCGTACAGCACAGAGCCGGTCGTTGTGGCAATCTTTGGGGGAGGCCTTTGTCAAACTCAAATTGTTTATTTTGCATAAACCCTGCGGGGATATTTACAAATTGTCATATTTACATTTTCTTTTAACTCACTAATCTACCACCGGATCGGAACGCGGCCTTCACTGAGAAGATCCGACGAGAAACTCAGCGGGATTGTCTTTTTTGTTTAATTCTCCATTCATTTTTTTTCATCATTTTCTGTATAGATACATACATTTTTATATTACACAAAATCATTTATGCGATCCAGCTCGTGTGATGCCTTACAACTGAGATATAAGTCTAATTATCATATTTTTAAATATATGTTATTATAGCGTTGTACGCTTTTTATTGGGAGACAAACACGTTTGCTTACTTCAAGTATCGTTTATTGTCTGTTCTACATGACTCTTATACAATTAATGCTTACATAGCATAATACTACACGCTACATCATCCCCCTAAAATAATAAAAAATAAAATTACATACAAGTACATTTTTTTTTTAACATCAAAAAAAAACAAATTACATTTTATACTTCTTAGTCCTATTTTTATGAACAATCATAGGTTTATTTCATGTTTTTTTTTAATAGTGAATAGTAACATTCATCATCATCATTTCAGCCTATACTTGTCCACTGCTGAACATAGGCCTCTCCAATCGCTTTCCAGCGTAACCGGTCCGATGCCACCTGCATCCAACGATTTCCTGCGATTTTCACAAGATCGTCGGTCCATCTGGCAGGCGGTCGTCCTACGCTGCGCTTGCCAATACGTGGTCTCCACTCTAGAATCTTTCTGCCCCAACGCCCGTCCGATCTTCGCGCTATGTGGCCAGCCCATTGCCACTTCAGCATGCTAATCCTGAGGGCTATGTCGGTGACCTTGGTTCTTCTACGAATCTCCTCATTCCTGATTCGATCACGTAGAGAAACGCCGAGCATAGCTCTCTCCATAGCTCGCTGAGCAACTCTGAGCTTTTTTATGAGACCTATTGTAAGAGACCACGTCTCTGATCCATATGTCATCACTGGTAACACACATTGACTAAAAACTTTAGTCTTTAGGCACTGAGGTATTTTGGATGAGAAGATGTTGCGCAGTTTCCCGAACGCTGCCCAGCCGAGTTGGATTCGTCGATTGACCTCCCTCTCAAAGTTGGACCTACCTAACCGGACTGCCTGTCCCAGGTAAATGTATTCTTCGACAACTTCAAGAGTAGAGTTCCCAACGGTGAGTGCGGTGGGTACGACATGGACATTAAACATTATTTTTGTTTTGTCCATATTCATTTTAAGACCCACTTGTTGGGATACTCTATTGAGGTCACCGAGCATTCGTCCTAGATCTTCCAGCGACTCCGCCATGACCACAATGTCGTCGGCAAATCGAAGGTGAGTGATGTATTCGCCATTGATGTTGATGCCAAGTCCTTGCCATTCCAAGAGCTTGAAGGCGTCCTCTAAGGTGGCCGTAAACAGTTTCGGAGAAATGACGTCTCCCTGTCTTACTCCTCTTTTTATGGGGATCACCTTCGTGCACTGCCCCTGTACTCGGACTGACATGGTGGCGTTATTATACAAGCACTTCAACACTTCGATGTACCTATAGTCAATGAGGCATCGCTGGAGAGATCTAAGAACCGCCCAAGTCTCGATCGAATCAAAGGCTTTCTCATAGTCCACAAACGCCAAGCATAGTGGCCGATTATACTCCTCAGTCTTCTGTATAACCTGCCGCAGCGTATGTATGTGGTCTATGGTACTAAAACCTTTCCGGAAACCGGCTTGTTCGGGAGGCTGGAAGTCATCAAGCCGTCGTTCGAGACGATTCGTAATGACTCTAGAAAACAACTTATAAACATGGCTCAGCAGTGTGATGGGCCTATAGTTCTTCAATAAAGAATTATCACCTTTCTTGAAAAACAGCACCACCACACCCCTGTTCCATGCTTCCGGCGTTTTCCCTTCAAGCAAGACGGAATTAAATAGCCTCTGAAGGACTTTAAGTACCGGCGATCCGCCCGCCTTCAGAAGTTCTGCAGTAATTCCGTCTTCACCCGGCGCTTTGTTGTTTTTTTGTTGTTTGAGAGCCATCCTAATTTCGCACAGGCTAATGTCCGGGATATCTTCAGTGCAGTGTCGGGTTAGCTTGGCTCTTGGGTCTTTTACCAAGTCAACAACAGGTTTAGCTACTGAGGTATATAACTGTCCATAGAACCTCTCTATCTCCCTGAGCACCTCTGACCTATTTGACGTTACGTTCCCGTCCTCCGTCTTCAGCTTCGTCAACTGGCTCTGCCCAATAGACGCGTCTCTTGCGAACACTTTAGAGCCCTTGTTCTGCTCTATGGTCTCCTCAATACGCCTTGCATTGAAGGACCGTAAGTCGTGTCGCAAGGACTTCAATATCTGTCCATTAAGCTGCCTATAGGACTTAGCATCATCGGAGGTTTGGAGCGTCATGGAACGTCGCTCAGCCATGAGGTTTCGGGTGTAGTCAGATAGTTTTTGAGGCCTATTTTTACGGTGGGTCTTAAAATACTTGGACCCGACTGTATGAACAGTCTCTACCAGCCTGTTGTTGATTTCGTCCACTGATGCGCTGCTGTCTAGCAATTCGAAGCGGTTTGACAATTCGAGTTGAAAGTTCTCGGGGTTTTGGATATATGCATGAGTAGGTCGGAGCGTAGACTTCATCAGACGCGATCTTTCCATTTTGACATTAATATTTAATGTGCCTCTGACCATTCGGTGATCACTGCCGGTTTTTACCCTTTGAATCACGGAGACATCATTAAATATTTGTCGCTTGGTGCTCATGATGAAGTCTATCTCATTTTTTGTGGAACCATCAGGGCTCATCCAGGTCCATTTCCTATGAGGCGGCTTCTGGAAGAAAGAGTTCATCATAAAGAGTCCCTCTTTCTCCAGAAATTCGGCCAGCCTCTGACCCCTGGGGTTGCGCTGCCCATATCCAAATTGCCCCACTCTCAACTCATCATCGCCCCGTTTGCCCAGCCGCGCATTGAAGTCACCCATAACCACTGTAAAGTGTGTTTTGGAAGTATGTATGGCTCTACTAATGTCCTCATACATAACTTCGACGTCATCATCTGAGTATGCCGAGGTCGGTGCGTAGACCTGTATGACCTTCAGCGAATATCTTTTGGATATTCTGAGTATAAGGTACGCTACCCTGCTCGACACACTAGTGATGGACACAACGTTGTTTATGAGTGACTTGTGGACGATAAATCCGACACCACCTTGGGACTGCTGTTCGCCCTCCCGGTAGTAAAACAAGTTGCCGGATTTTAAGGTTATCGTGTCCTCGCCCTCTCTTCGGACCTCCGATAAACCAACAATACTCCACCGCAACTTGTTTAACTCTTCTTCCAGCTCAACTAGCTTCTCATCTGTCCTCAATGTGCGTGCGTTGTATGTCACCAGGGCCAATTTTCGGTTTTGGTGGTAGCCAAATCTCTGCCGGAGATTCTTAGCACCCCTTGTCCTGTCGTTACCATGGCTGCTACCGTGGCCAGGACGAACAGGACCGCCGGGGACTAGGGGCCTGGTTTTCCTACTTTCTTCCATAATTGGGGGTGTTTGCCATACTCGCCACGCTTGGCAGGCGGGTTGGCGAGCGCAGTTATTGGTCGTCGAAGTGTTAAGGGAACGCTGCTGCCCATTCCCTAGTTTTCCATTAGTCGCCTTGTACGACACCCGATGGGATGAGATGGGTTGGTCCTATTCTAAGCCGGGAACCACGCGGCGGACAATAGTAACATTAATAACAAAAAATAATAATTATTAACTTAATACGCACTGTTGACAATATAATGAAAATCAAATATTATTGTTTTATTTTATAACAAAAAAACTGCATGTTACATACAAGGATACACGATATCATTGTTACACTGGGAATTTTAATCATGTTTTAAATATTCTTAAAAAAATTACTGGTTACTCCATAATACATTAATAGCTTATCGTAGTTACATTTATATACAAAATTTTTCCTTCCTATATTCCTTAAATTCTCACATAATGATCACGTATTGATACCTTCATTGCTCTAAAACATCTTATCTTACGGGTGATTTCAACACTTGCCTATGGGTGATTTCAACACTTGCATGATTACCGTACTACTTCATTGGAAACTATCATCAAATCCAGTAACTTACATATTCTTCCCCTTAGTGCTATTCATCACTTCCCTAACTCTACTCCCTCACTTCTTGACTTGGTAATAGTATCTTCACCGTTGCATGTTGCCAAACATGGTCAATGTTCTGCTGATGCTTTCTCGTATCATGATCTTATATTTCTCTCATATAAAATCCGTCCTCCTAAAGCTAAGCCTAAAATAATTCTTCAGCGCAATTTTAGTGGTATGAAGCAGGAAGAATTCCTTAGTGATGCTGGAAAAATTGATTGGTCACCGGTCACTGATGCAGAGTCAGTGGATGACCAAATAATGAACTTCAACTCGCTAATAACCCAACTTTATGACAAACATGCACCCTTGCGAGCCATCAAATTAAAACACCTTCCAGCGCCATGGATCACTCAGGACATTAAACTTATAATGCACAAAAAAACGATGGCCAAACATAAGTACAAGTGCCGTCGTAGCGATGAAAATAAAGCGAAGTACATTAAATCGCTGCAATGTGGTATGTAGGGACGCTTTACGCCGCCATATCCATGAATCTGTTGACAATAATGATCCAACTAAAATCTGGAAATTTCTCAAGTCTATTGGAGTTGGCAAATCACGCCAAGATACTCTTCAAACTGATTTAAATATTAATTCGCTCAACTTACACTTCTCTTCCTCGTCCAATATTGATGATTCAACTAGAGCAAATACATTAAAATATCTTTCAAATATACCAACTCCAGACTACCCTCCTTTTATTTTCAATCGTCTATCCGATTGTGATGTTAAAAAGAGCGTACTGTCAATCTCCTCCAACGCCGTGGGTGGCGATGGCATAAGTCGCAATATGCTAGTGCCATTAATCGACATTATCGCTCCCATCCTTTGTCTCCTTTTTAATAATTCCATCACAAGAGGCATAATTCCTTCTATTTGGAAGGACGCGCAAATAATTCCTTTACCTAAAAAACCCAATCCTAAATCTTTCTCCGACTATCGTCCGATATCCATTCTTCCGTTTCTTTCTAAGGTCTTTGAGCGTCTTATTCACAATCAAATCAGAAATTTCCTTTCCTGTCATAATCTCCTTAATCCATTCCAATCTGGTTTTCGTCGTGGCCATAGCACAGTAAGTACTCTTGTTAAAGTCACCGATGACATTCGCTTTTCTATGGAAAATGGTAACTTAACCGTGCTTACATTGTTGGATTTCAGCAATGCATTTAACACGGTCGATTTTGACATTCTCTTAGCTGTACTTCGCTCAATTAACATATCTCCAACGGTGGTCGAATGGTTTCACACTTATCTGTATGGACGCCGGCAGCGGGTTCGCCTTGAAGAGAATTTCTCATCATGGTGTGACACGTCGGCTGGAGTACCACAAGGCGGGGTCCAATCTCCACTCCTTTTCGCAATCTTTATTAATTCAATTTCCCATGATATCTCTTCTTCATACCACATATATGCAGATGATCTTCAAATTTATTATCATTCTTCGCTGGACAGATTAAATGAGTGTATAAGTACTGTCAATAATGATTTACTTCGTATAACAGAGTGGAGCAAAAATTATGGCCTGAAAGTGAATCCCACTAACACCCAAGCAATTATCATTGGCAGTTCGCATCTTATCTCAAAGTTCGACTGGACTTTACTTCCGCGGATTAATTTTAATGGAGTGTCGATTCCGTACAGTGAAACTGTAAAAAACTTGGGCTTAACGATGGATCGCTGTATGAGTTGGGCTAGTCAGCTGCAAGACGCCAGTCGCAAACTATACGCTGCAGCAAGTTCTCTTAGAAGACTGCGAAACTTTCTGCCTATTACCACTAAAATTGCTCTAGCACAATCTCTGTTGCTTCCTATTCTCGACTATGCTGACATCTGCTATCTAGATCTCACTGAAGACCAGTTAAATAAACTTGAGCGTCTTCAAAACTTTTGTATAAGATTTATATTTGGCTTGCGCAAATATGATCATGTATCTCAATTTCGTTCTAAGTTCAAGTGGCTCCCTATACGTCTTCGCCGGAATACTCATATCCTCTGTCTTCTGTACAATATTTTGTTCAGTCAGTCTTCCCCGCGCTACCTTAAGGAACGATTCAATTTCCTTCACTTTTCCAACTCGTATTCTTTAAGGTCATCAGAAAACTTGGCTCTCGTAATGCCTCTACACTCTAGCACCTTTTATGATAACTCTTTTACGGTCAAACCCGTACGACTGTGGAACTCACTACCTGTTTCTATAAGGAGTGCTCCATCTATTCATATATTCAGAGGTCAAGTGAAAAAGTTCTACATCATCGATTCATTAAATTAAATTTGCTGATGTTTTCTATATACTGTTGCTAGTTGCTTAATAGTATAACTTATCTTTGACGCGTGTATATTATTTTTACTTGTGTATATATAGGTATATTATTTAAGTAGTTTAAGATAGATTTATTTGTGTATTGTTATGTTCTGTTAGCTAAGTACACCCCTAAATCTTGTGTTTTCTTTAGATCCCCTCCATCCAAAGGTTGCCTGGAAGAGATCACTATTAGTGATAAGGCCGCCCATTGTTACACTATCTTTCAATTGAAATATTGTCTCTTTTTTTTTCCTTCTTGTATTTCTGGTGGAACAATAAAGTATTATCTATCTATCTTTTTTTCTCGTCTTAATTCAAACAATAAAATTCTTTGACATTATCATTCCTTTCTTTAACTACTTAGCCAGGTATACATTTTTAACACAGATCCTAACTCATGTCAGACTCTGATCTCTTTTATCCTTTTTATCACATTTTCATTTAGGTACATTTCATTTATTTTGTCGACTTTTCATATTTATTTTCACAAGGGTCATAATTTAAGACATACATAGTCTCCCACAATTTTCACAGAGAAATCTCGTTTACACCATGATCAAACTGAGGAACTCAACCCTTACTTGTACCTTTATTTACTTGTATACCTTATACCGACCTATAAATAATACAGCTTTTGTGCTACTTTCTCACACAATACCACAATATTTATGCTTTACATTCCCAAAATGAATCCTTTGGTCTTTAAGAAACCTGCGTCGCTTTTGGGTGATCAATCCATTTGCTTGTCAGACCTTATTTACCGAATTATTCCTATTTGCTGTTTAACATTACTTCAAACAATCAAAATTAATTTATAAAACAACTTTATCCGATTCCAAACTAGGTTTACCATTACTTACAAACCATCATTTCTATATATCTTCTCATTTAATAATATAACAGTAACTTCTTGCGCACTAAAGGTCACAAAAGATGTTTAAAAGCACTAATATTTTATCAAAATTGTTTTTACCTTGCATATTTACCCATATTTGAAATTTCCACATAACTTTTAAGTAATAATAAACCACAGTTCTAGTACATTATGCATTGTTATTAAAAATGCTACAAACGCATCTTTGTATTCTCACACGTTATTGCTGATATAGCTAAAACAAATTGCATGCACCATTCCTAAGCGCATGGTATCGGTTTCAGATTCTAAAACATTGCCTTTTCCGAGGAAGTCGTAACGCTCAACACTATTCAATTATGACACCAAGTACTCGTAACAGTAATATGAAACAGATAATGACATCATTTTAACCACTATTTTAGTAGAATGCCCGTTATGAACCTATTTAAAATAATTCTTGTTACTTCTAGTTTAGATTAAGTAGAATAATATTTCAAGAAATTGTACAAGCAGAATATATTTTAAAATTGAAAAAATTGTATTTAAAAAAAAAAATGTAAGTGCCTTCCTTAACAAATCTTACAAAATGCTTTCAAGTACATATGATTACATTTAACTCATACGGGATCTAGGACACATATTCCGTTATTTTTTATGTATTGTCAACAGGCGGTTTATGTATATTATCGATTTCACATATTCAATCCATGTTAAAAATAGAACTCTAATAGAACGATTAAACACAAAAACAAATAGAATTGTCCGGTTAAACATGAAAAAAATAAAAGAAAAAAAAACAATGTCACAAATCATCACCTCACTTCACTTCCTGGAGATTCTGACTCCATGGCTTCTCATCTCGTGCTCACTTATACACTTACAGCTCCCAGCTGCACCATCATCAGATGCCAACGACTCCCAGCGCCCAGAAAGTCCAAAAAGTTGCCATCCTTCTTCAACATATTCCTCCAGATTTTTCAATGTTTAACGCCTTTTCATTAAAATCTTGAGCCTCAAACGTCTCTTCACTCAATAAAACTCTAGCACAGAACTGCCCAAAGGCAGCCCTGGCAGGGTCGCCATATAGCGTTGTACGCTTTTGTGGTATTGGGAGACAAACACGTTTGCTTACTTCAAGTATCGTTTATTGTCTGTTCTACATGACTCTTATACAATTAATGCTTACATAGCATAATACTACACGCTACATTATAATGAAAAGCCAGAAGATTCTGGGTGGACCAGTCTCCACAAGCAGCACCCATTTACGAGTATGACTACTTGAGCAGCTATCACCTCCCTAGACCATATTAGAAGGGGAAGCGAGTGACCCGCACCAAATGTCTGTTCTGCAGTGGACGCCTTTGGGCTGATGATGGACGTCTCTCGACTGATGATGATATCTGAACAGAAGACGAGATAAGGTCAAGAAAATAGTTTACATACTCATCGTCACAATACATTGAATACGACGGGCGGGCCGGTCTCTACTAAGTACCTATTTTTACCTCTATTATATTAAGGACCAGGGTTTGAGTTCATCGACACCGGGTTTATATCGATCGTCAGGAAGTAAATGGGGATTATGATGAAAATCAAGGTTATTTTGTTATTAATTTGTGTAGGGTATCGCGTAATAACTGGACGAGAATTGTTTTATGAAATTATTTTCCCTTATACCCTTAATAATAATTAAACACCGTCATGCCTATATTTCCCCAAGCGGGGGTGACAAAGGTATATTATTTTGTGTACACCCACTATTCGCCGACGATATTCCCATGTAATAGGGGCCGAGCCTATTGCCATATACCGGGCACAATTCCAAACTACAGACTGATTTGGGACCGATACTGAGGATTTTTTTTTCGATAAAAAAAACCCAGGACCTCGTGATCGCAAAGCGCATTATTTGCCACGAGACCAACGAAGCAATCGCCACTATACCCTGAATATTATTGTTACGACTTCAATACTCCCCGATATCTCGTCAACCCCTTATCGGGGAATGTTAAATTTAAAATGCATTACACACAGTTAGGTCTCCTAGCGATCTGTCTAGAAAGATCTAGAATCCGCGCTCATGTGCTGAAACGTCTAGAAGGTTTTCATCCCTTTATTTATCGCCGGCGCGCAGTCGCGGTATACAAGTACCTATTTGTTCACGTAGGTATTTTTATTTATTTTTCTCACACATTTTTACAGCTACCATTACAGGATTCCCAATTTAGTAGCGTAATTAACATTGATTATTTTTATAATAATTACAAATTAAATTAATTAGATATTAAAAATAAAACATAAAAAAAACTAAATAAAACAATAATAATATTTAAAAAGAAACATAATAAATTGAATAATAAAATAGATTACCATTAAATATAAAAATTTCGAACAATTGTCAATAATTTATTGGATAGCATAAAACATGTTACCTTTGCAAATTCGCTCATTGAACATGAAAAAACGTCGTTTAGTGGCAACCAGTTTTAATGTATCGATTGTTCGTGTCAGAGGCGTAGTATCCAATAGCTTAGGTCTGCCGCGACGCACTGCGAACAAATGCGGTAGTCGGCGCCGCACATAGTTATCAGGCACACACAAGCGCAACCATTGCAGTACCCCTGGATTGTATATATCACCTCGGAATGCCTTAATCACGTAAGATGCCAGAGACAGATCTCTCCTAGTTTCCAGCTTGTTATATTCAACCATGCCCAGCACAAACAAGGTTGGATACATCAACGGATAGAAAGGATATATCCCGTATAATCTAAAGTATAGGTACCTTGTAAATTTATTTTGTATGCGCTCCAACGTGAGACTATATTAAGTTTCATGTGCAGCCCATACGGCCGCATTACACTCCAGCTGACTTCGTATTAGAGCATTATACAATATAGATATTGCTTTAATATTTTGGAATGTTCCTGGAAAGGGAAGAAACCAGAACGAATGTAAGGATTGTGGTTGGTAACGATGTGCTGGAGCAAGTGAATGAGTTTGTATATCTTGGATGCGCCTTCAGTAAGGATGGGAAATACACCGCTGACATAGAGAGAAGAGTGAGTGCAGGGAACAGAGTGAATGGTGCGATGGGAAAGCTACTCGGGAGCCGGCACTTAAGCCATAAGGCGCAGCTGGCCATACATAACGGAGTTCTTGTCCCAACGCTGTTATATGGTAGCGAGAGCTGGGTATGTAAGAAGGAGAATGAAAGTAGGATAAATGCGGTAGAAATGCGAGCTCTGCGGAAGATGTGCGGAGTGAAGCTGACCGACCGCATTAGCAACAGCATAGTAAGACAGCGAGTAGGTATGAAAGATAGTATCGGTGTAAAGATGAGAAAGGGCATGCTCCGTTGGTTCGGGCATATAGAAAGAATGCCAGAGGAAAGAATGACAAAACAGATATACAATGTGAAAGTGGAAGGATGCAGGTACCGGGGAAGACCCAGACTATCTTACCACGACCAAATAAACCGAGTCTTATCTGATGGAAAAGTCAAGAGTCTCCGTAACCGGCGAGCGTGTATGAGACGAACTATGAGAGTCGAGGAAGCCAGAGAGGTATGTAAGGAAAGAACCTGTTGGAACTCTGTACTCTCTGCCTACCCCGCAAGGGATCTGGCGTGAGGTTATAGATAGATAGATAGATAGAATGTTCCTGCTCTGCGAAGTACAAATCCAAGACTTTTGTATGCCTTTTTACAAACATTCAGTATGTGTTCGCGGAATGTCAACTGAGCATCCATTCGAACGCCAAGGTCTCGCACTGATTCCACCCTTTTCATAAGTGTATCATTCACCTTATAACTATAGTGGAGCGGTGCCCTTGCTCGACTATACGCCACTACTGAACACTTGGCAACATTAAACTGTAGCTTGTTACTACTACTCCAATCAACTAATCTGTCGATATCCTGCTGAAGACGCCGACAGTCATCCTCAGTTTCAATAGCCAGAAGCAACTTGAGGTCATCTGCAAACAATAAACACTTGGCCTCCTTCACTACTTCGGGCAGGTCATTGATCATTATAATAAATTCTAACGGCCCCAAATTGCTTCCTTGGCTTATTCCTGACCTTGTGAAGTAAGGCTCAGTATAATATCCGCAGTAGTCCACATACTGTTGCCTGTCCCCCATGTAACTCGCAAAGAACCTAAGCAGCTTATTTGTGCAACCAACTCTCGCCAACTTTGATAAAAAGGTATCGTTATCTACGAGGTCAAACGCTTTCCTGAAATCAAAGTAGGCGGCATCCACCTGGAACCCTGCGTCAATATGAGGGACCAAGTACGCAATGGCATTTAGCAGATTGCTGGTAGTGCTATATCCCGGTCTAAAGCCGTGTTGGGCGTCCGACAATTGCGGCGCTACCTGCTCTTGGACACTTCGTTGTATAGCAGACTCAAATACCTTTGCTGGAGATGACAGGATCGCCACTGGTCTAAAATAATTTACTTCTGATCCCCCCCCCCCCCTTTCGGTATTGGAATAACGCGAGTTACTTTCCAATGCTCTGGAAAATGCGAAGTATCCAGGCCCAAGTTAAATATGTGTTCGAGTGGTTCTGCTATTACATAGCGACAATCTCGACTAACAAATGCCGGAATACCGTCAGGGCCTGCTGAGCGTTTCGGCTTGAGCCGGACCAGTGCTGACCGCACCTGCTCGAGCGTAAGCCGTGAGACGTGCACGCGCGCGCCACTCGTGCCGCCGCTCACTGCTGTCGCCTCAGCCACATCCAATGACGCCGGCTGATTATTATATACCGAATAGAAATATTTCGCAAACTCCGTCGCACTCTCCGAGCCTGATAATACTACCCCATCCTTTATAATTCCTCTATTGTTATTAGATCCTTTTTTGCCCTAATATAGTTCCAAAAAGATTTTGGATCCCTAGCTAAATTATTCTCCACCCGCTCTTGATACTTTTTGTACTCTCGGTCAATATTTTCTTTAATTCGTGCCCTGCACTTAGAAAAAATATCGTAGTTCCTACGTGTACCACTCGACTTATATCGCTTATTAAGTTTCGCCTTTAATTGAATATCTCTAATTATCTCCCTCGTACCACTCTGGATAACAATACCTATGGTCCACTGTCTTTTGCTGTTTTTTAGGTACACTAGTTTCAAGTATATTATTAAAAATCCTATAGAAATATTCTACCGCGTCTTCCGGTAATTGCAATTTATATATCAGACTCCAGTCTATAGACGCTAATAAAAAATATAATAAATTATACTCAGCCTTATAAAAATTCCATTGTTGGTTTATTTTACTAGAGGATGCCTCACCGTCCTGATTCATGGACAGTGTCGGAGTAGGGGCAGGTCGCCAGCTGATCGCAAGCGGCGGATGATATACGTCCACTGGCACCAGGGTCGCGTCTGCCTCACATACCTGCATGTTGTCGCATAAGCTAAACGAACACAGTACTAAATCCAGTTGTCGTCTATTGCAACTAGGAACATTATTTAATTGAGCCAATTCGCAAAATGACATAAAATATTCAAAATAATTTTTAATATTCTCACTACTTGAATTTAAATTAAAATCACCTACAACAATGATATGTTTATACTTTACACATAATTGTTCGATTATTCCAAATAAAAGCATGTATTCACATTTATTACTACTTGGTGGTATATAAACAACACAACATAAAAACAAATACCTACATTTTACATGTACCGTCGCGCAAACTATTTCAAATATACAGTTGTCAACATTGATATCGTAGGGTACCTGCACTCGCCTCAGTTGCATTTTGTGTGGCCACAAGAAACGCGCCGCCTTGCTTGCGCCCATCCGCACGATCGCATCGTTTATCTGATAGCCAGCTGGTACTATTTCTGGAAAATATTTAGTTTCGTTTGAAGTCCTCTGGCATTCTGATAATATATATGAAAACCACTACTTTTCCTTGTCTGATTTTCTTGTGGGTCTCCGAAACCAAACCCATTCGCCAAATTCAGCATTTACAGACCACCTATTAGGTTGACATAACATACCATACATTGACTCAGGTACAGAAATAATGAAGGAAGCATACTCTCTTTCTGTCTTGTGCTTGATCTTTTCTATTTTGACCGGCACGTTTGAGCCGCATATCTTTTTCACATGCGCTATTAATTGTTCATTTATTGTTTCAGTAGTCAATTGCCACACGTGAAGATGCTTCTTTCTTTCCATAGCTTGTATTTCAGCCAAATCAATATTATTTCCTCTATGAACAATTTTAGACTGAGAGTTTCGCTTTTTCCTTTGAACCTGATCCAATCATTTTCTTCTTCGTTACTATTAATTTCGTTCATAGATTTCATATTCAACTGTTCTATAGGCTGCTGGGCTTCGACGACTTTATGCACTAACGTTGTTTTCGTGGCCTCACACGTTTTACTAAAGCGGGTAGTAATATTTTGCTTGTTTACTTTATCAAAACTATTTTTCTGAGCCACCTCAGCGAATGTAGTTGGAACTTCCACTTTGTCAGTCATCTCCACTATTGGGTGTGTAATTTCTGCTGCGCTAAGGATATTCTTATCAGCTTGGTTCTGATTAAATGACAAATTCTTTTGGTCAAATTTTTCCTGAAGTACCTTCATATTTGTCTTCAATTCCGCCAGTTGGTATTTTGACGAAAAACAAATCTCTTGAAGTTGTTTTATCATATTTGTTTGTACTTCTAGATGCTTAAACATTTCTAATTTAAAATCTCTAAATTCAGATAACGAAATGTTTTCATAATGCGTTATTGACTCATCCGATACTTTACAACGACTGCCGCGTTGTGTGTTTACATTGGTGCTGGTGCTGGTCGGGCAGATCTTTCGTCCGGGAACGCTACGGACTGGTGTGTCCGGGTCATTACGTTTAGTTTGGCTTTTGAACACACGCACTCCGGACACACCCATTCCTGTGTATATTTTTCGGAAAAAGCACTGACCTCATCGTTTGTCAATCCAAGACACTTTAGATCGTACACTTTATCGCACTTTCGACAAGTCCTCTGCATTGCAATTATTTAAAACAATTTTAATGTAATAACAATACCGCTTTGTGGGCCGCGCCGGCTATTGTTCGATGTACTTCTATCGATGTCCGTCTAGAGTCCGTTCTAGAACTTTCATACGAGTATAAAAAGAACACAGACCGCGGGGACGGACACGCCACGCGCCCCTTGTGACCGATTGTGAAGGATTGCGGTCCGTGCGGCGGTTACTAGTAACCGCCGCACGGACCGCAATCCTTTTTCGCGACCTACCCCCTTCGTCTTTTTCAAGACGAAGCGAGGCGGAAGCACCCATATCGCACTCGTGTAGTACGGCGGGGATAGCTAATCGCCGTTGAACGCCGACAGACTAGTCTGTCGACGGTCGCGGCAAGGCGCGTCCCCAGCCGACGCCTAGCCGATTCGTCGGCGCCCAAAAGCCCTTTTCAGGGCCAACTCCTCCTCTGGTTTGGCCTCGTGTAACCATGAGGCCAACCTAGGGTTCGCTGTCGGACCTCTCCGACTGGCGTACCAGGCCGGTGAACGTCCCGTCCCCTACGACCGCGTCATGGTCGCGTCCCAGTGCGGCCGCCAGCCGCACCACCCCGACCGCGCGTCCCCCGTTCGCGACTGCGGCCCGTGCGCAGACCGCGTCCGCGAGTGCGTCCGCACCCGTACACCGCCCCGCACAGCCTTCAACGTCGAAGGCTGGTGCGATGTGACCGACCGCCGCGAGTGCCGCCAAAAGTACCGCGAGTGCCAGCAAAAGTCCCGCGAGTGCCGCAACCCGCCGCGACACCGTCGCCTAAGCCGGCTCGCACAGCCGCACTTCCCGCGCCGCTTCCGCAGCGCCCCGCCGCCGCCCATGCGCGCCCCTCTACTTCTCGTGCCTCCGCCGCGCCCGCAGTCCATGCCGCGCCGCGCGTCGCCGTTCGCCGGGCTCCCCTAACGTCGTCGGTAGGGTTGAGCGTGCCCGACAAGCACACCGGCCCGCAGCAACCGCCAGCCGGCAGATCGATGCCGCTGCTGCGCACGCCCTCTCTCGGACCGCGCACCTCTACACCCGCGTCGCCTGCGCCGATCGCACTCCTCACACCCGCCGCGCGCGACCGCTTCGACCTGTCCTCCGCATCGCTTGCGTTGAGCGACTTCGACGCAAGCGAGTTCGTGCGCTCATCGACGGGCCCCGTCCGCAGACCACGCGACTTCTCGGACGACGAGCTGGATGTGGGGGTTTCAGAAGAGACCAAGCGTCTCTGCACAGCCCCGCCCAGCCCCATACCACGACGCTACGCAGATGTCGCCCGAAACCCCCGCTCGCCTGGCCCCGCCTCCCGAGAAGCAGAGGCAGAAGCAGCAGCGGAGGCAGAAAAGGCGCCAAAGAACCAGGCGAGTTACCCGCCCCTCATTGTTGAGCGGTTACCGAACTGGCCGATGCATTTTAGAACGCTGAGGAACTCGCTCGGCCATGCACCCAACGCACGCCCCTATGGACAAGGCATGCGTTTCTCACTCAGGTCCGACAAGGAATACTGGGTTATCCAGTCCTACCTTTATGTCCTGGAGAAGAATGAGAACATCGCCTGGTTCTCGTACTCTCTCCCGGCAGAGAAGAGCCTGAAGGTGGCAATCCGGGGTCTACCGGCCGACACCGACCCCGAAGATATTCTGGCGGAGCTCACCGATCTAGGGTTTGAGCCCGAATATGCGCGCCAGATCCGGGCTAGACGAGGAAGACCAGAGTGCAACTACCTCGCAATCTTAAAGCGCACACCGGACCTCACGCCGGGCATTTACGATGTAGAAGAGGTACTCTGCATGCCCGGCGTCAAGATTGAGGCCTGGCGGGGCAAGCAAGGCCCTGCCCAATGCCATAGGTGCCAGAAATTCAGGCACTATCTATCTATCTATCTATAACCTCACGCCAGATCCCTTGCGGGGTACAGAGTTCCAACAGGTTCTTTCCTTACATACCTCTCTGGCTTCCTCGACTCTTATAGTTCGTCTCATACTCGCTCGCCGGTTACGGAGACTCTTGACTTTTCCATCAGATAAGACTCGGTTTATTTGGTCGTGGTAAGATAGTCTAGGTCTTCCCCGGTACCTGCATCCTTCCACTTTCACATTGTATATCTGTTTTGTCATTCTTTCCTCTGGCATTCTTTCTATATGCTCGAACCAACGGAGCATGCCCTTTCTCATCTTTACACCGATACTATCTTTCATACCTACTCGCTGTCTTACTATGCTGTTGCTAATGCGGTCGGTCAGCTTCACTCCGCACATCTTCCGCAGAGCTCGCATTTCTACCGCATTTATCCTACTTTCATTCTCCTTCTTACATACCCAGCTCTCGCTACCATATAACAGCGTTGGGACAAGAACTCCGTTATGTATGGCCAGCTGCCCCTTATGGCTTAAGTGCCGGCTCCCGAGTAGCTTTCCCATCGCACCATTCACTCTGTTCCCTGCACTCACTCTTCTCTCTATGTCAGCGGTGTATTTCCCATCCTTACTGAAGGCGCATCCAAGATATACAAACTCATTCACTTGCTCCAGCACATCGTTACCAGCCACAATCCTTACATTCGTTCTGGTTCCTTCCCTTTCAAAAACCATAATCTTGGTTTTCTTCACATTCAAGAGTAAGCCATTGATCATGCAGTCGTCTTTCATAGCTGTGACTAGTGTTTGCAGATCAGTGGCTGTTGGCGCTATTAAAACCGCGTCATCTGTATAAAGTAGATGGTTTACCACGAAGTCACCCATTTGTACACCTTCATTCATTGCTTTCAGTCTTTGAAGACTTTTGTCCAGATATATTATAAACAGTCTAGCGGACAACACGCAACCCTGCTTGACGCCGATTTTAACGTCAAACCAGGGTGACCTGTTACCACCCACCCGTACGCATGCCTTGCAGTCCTCATAAGTGGACTGGACGGCTCGCAACAGAGTGCCATCTATACCATACTCTGGCAAAATGTCCCAAAGTCTCTTTCGCACTACTCTGTCAAATGCCTTCTCCATATCTACAAAATCGCAGAAAACCTTCCGCCCCACTGCCAGATGCTTCTCTACGATGTTGCGGAGTGAGAAGACTTGATCCGAACATCCTCTTCCAGACCTGAAACCCCCTTGTGCCTCGCACAACATTCCATCGGACTTCACGCGCATTCTCCGTTCAATAATTTTACCGTACACCTTGGCTGCCAAGCTGATCAAACTGATGGCTCTGTAATAGGCGCAGTCATATTGTGAACCCTTGCCTTTATACAAGGGTACTATGACTGCGCGGCGCCAATCTGTACGGACTCTACCGGTCCTCCAGCAAAGATTTGCAAGGGCCCGGAAAGCGTCCCGGACGCAAGTTCCACCATATTTGATCATCTCGGCAGATATCATGTCTACTCCCGCAGCTTTACCGTTTTTCATACTTCCTATCGCCCATTCAACTTCTTCCATAGTGATGTCCTCCGTTGATTCTGGTGCCGCAATCTCGCCTTGGGCACGTCTGCGGCATCAGCATCCGGGTCATCTCCATACATTTCTCCAAAATATTCACTCCACCTGTTTAGCACAGCTTGTGTGTCTGCAAGAATGTCATCATCTTTAGATTTTATCCTTTGCCATTCTGGAGCCTGACGAATCACCTCGAGCCTTTCTCACCTTGCTCCAAAAGAGTTTGGTGTTGTTCTCGAAGTTCTTCGCCAGCCTCTCCTCCTCAAATCATACTGGCTCTTTCACGCTTTTCTTTCACTAAAGTTTAGTGGCATTCTTGCATTGCCGGTATATTTCTTTCCTCATCTCTGTCATACTGGCATTCAGGTTCAAAGAAGATACATAGTCCTGCCACGCTTTCTTCTTACTTTCTACGGAGCTTTGCAACTCCGCATCCCACCATGCATCACCTTTTGCTGTAATATGCTTCTTTGAGCAACCACATACTTCTTTCGCGGATTCCACCAAACTCTCTTTCAGGCTATTCCAGCATTCATCTACATTTGAGTCCGAAGAGCCTGCTGTCAAAAGCTTGTCCCGGACTCTGTCTTCATACATTCTCCTCACGCTCTCATCTTGCAACTTTTCAACCTTTAATCTTTCAAGGTCTCCGAAGGGGATACGCACTCGCCAGTGCCTCCACTTCCTGAACAGACCACTAAACCGCGCAACTACGAGATAGTGGTCTGATTCCAGAGTGGGGCCTCTATACGCACGCGTATCTTGTAGTTTGCTCGGAGACGGTTATCAACCAGGATCAGATCTATCATGCTTTTTTGTTCATTCCTTCTCCACGTATACATATGTATGTCCTTGTGCTGGAATATCGTGTTAGACACAAGGAGACCCCTTTCCAAACAAACATCTACAATGAGCTTACCTGCATCGTTTCACTCTCTTATCACCATAAGGACCCAGAGCAGCGTCGCAAGTTTGCCGCCTGGTTCCTACCCATCCGTTCAGATCGCCACACAAAATCACCTTTTCGTTAGCCTCAGCCAAATCCAGAACTTTCCTGACATTATCCCAAAACTTCTCAAGGTCCTGGGGTGTCGACGAGCTTACGGGAGCATATGCTGCGACCAAAAATACTCTAGTGACACCAGTTTTAAACGGACCCAGAGAAGTCTCGCATCGCACAGGCCATAATCTCTCACTCCAGAGGCCAGGGCGACGGGACAGCAAGATACCCACCCCCATGCTGCACGACTGCTCTGCGGTACCCCAGACCACAGAGCCATCGTTTCCATCAGGAAGATCACAGGTTTCACTGCCCCTCCGCTTAGTCTCTGTTACACACAGAGCATCCAGGCGTCTCTCTTTCATCACATCAACCACCTCATGCATCTTATCTTCCATACCACCTCTTACATTCCAAGTGCCTATTCGGCACTCTGCACCCCACGACTCGCCAGTTCGGGCCCGGCGTGAATGGGTGGCGGCCCCCATCGCCGCTTCCACCTATATTCGTACCAACGGGGGCGGGCCGGTACGCGTCGCCTCGGGGGGACGCCCTAGCCCGCACTGCGGTACGTCTTCGGTCCAAGATTGCAGCCATAATGACTGGCAGGGGGTCGCGACGAGCACGCTCTTGGACAGACCCCCAAATTCCGGCACTCTAGCCACTATTGCCACAGAAGGCTGGCATGTGTGCGCTGCGGTGGTGAACACCCCGCTAAGGAGTGCGAGCGCCCAAGAGAAGAACCGGCCACCTGCATAAACTGCGGCGGCCCCCACCCTGCTAACCACGTAAAACGTCTTCCGGAAGGAGGCCCGGAACAAGACGGCAGGCACGGTGGCCATCAGTGGGAGAGACCGGAGTGAGGCCGGAAGAGGCCCCGCTCCCACTGAGCTCGCACAGAAAGCCCGAAGAGCCACCTTAATGGCGCCTGCGAACAACCCCAAGGAGAGGAGTTCGCAGAAGAAGAGGAGGAGGAGGCGCAGGACCAACCACGCTCAATCACCCTTCAGGACCGAGACGCCCGTCAAACCGCCCACGGACAAACCAGCGGTAGACTTTGATGTACCGGCGCCCCTGAAAGCGCCAACTAGATCCAAGGCTGCAAAGGCCCAGGAAAAATTAGAATCCACTCCCTACTCATACATGGAAGGGTGCCACACATGACCAATTGAGCGAGGCCATAAACATCCTGCAAGAGGTCCTGGAGGCCCTCCGGGCAGAAGAGAAACCCCTCCAAATTATCATGGGAGCCATGACTCGCCTTGTAGGCCTACAATACAAATAGTTCTCTCCACACTACAAGCTGGAACGCCCGTGGCCTATGATCAAAGATCAAGGCCATCCTCCTCAAACCCCTACTGCTGAATCCCGGACCCCGACCCGGACCTGGACCCCATGAGGCCCGCACCGGACTGACCCCCGCCGCCCACTGCAGTTCGCCCTGACAGCTCACCGTTGGGGCTCGAGCGCGTGCGCGGCGATAACACAGGACAGGACACCAGGAAGACAGAAGAGGGACTGGACGAAGTCACCGTCGTAGTTGGTCGCCTGCCGGGTCTCACCCGGCAGAGCTTGACCGCACGGCGGTGTGAAGAGTGCCACGCTCATCACCCTCACTGTCTTCACCATCACCGGACACGACTCTCCCAACCCCCTTAAGCCCCCTTACACCCCGTTTATCCTTCCCCAACTCTCATAATAACATCCTGACACAGCCCGGTGGTGTTTGATCGCCCGCTAGGTCTCCCCTAGCGGTGCTGTATCGCACTACCAGGCGAAGTAAGAAGAGGGGCCTAGAGGAGCCGCCGCCTCTGCTGATCGCTTTGTCGGGCTTCCTATGGCTCGCCATAGGTTCCATCTGACAGGGTTAGTCGCGAAGTGCGGCGGTGAACACTCTTTGATGGCCCGCCCCCCGCGGGATCCACGGGTCTCCGCAACCTCAAGGGACTACTGTCCCAACTCAAGGACCCGGCCATGTTTATGGCCGACGATCGATACCTCGGCCAGGGGGCCGTTGCCCCGATGCCGATTTCCCACACCCTTGCCGGGTGTGTGCGATGACCACGGTGGACGGACACAGTCTCTTCTCGGAAGCGATAGTGATCAAATCGGAGAACAAGCGATCTAAGTGGAATACACCGGCGACTTTAGCAACAATATACGGATACTACGAGTGACTCAGCGACTCGGAAGCGGTATTTTGGTACTAACGAGAGTAGTACTAGTGTGTGATTAGCTCACGTGTGTATTTGCATTCGACGTGCTGTTTTGTGTGTACAGCGCCTAATAAAGTACTTCGCACTTTTTTTTTTTTAATTACCCCGCAAACGTAACATTATGCTAAAGAACGATTAAGCTCTGTTACTTTATTTTACATATTTGCTTCCTGCATACAAATCACACCGAGTAGTATTCTTTTAAAACGCTATCCAAATATTAATACAACATAGTCGCTTAGGTATAGTTACCCCACTTAACCTCCCTTTAAACATC
>CAJHXA020000029.1:0-62581 GCA_905147815.2 Phalera bucephala
ATTCGAATTGCCGAATTTCGCGCTACCCCTATAAATGGGGTGTCTGCGGATAGGGGCTGACGAGGGCTGTGCAACGATACCAAATTTGGACCTTCGCTAGAAGAAAATTTTGAAAATTTTGGGATTTAAAAATCCAAAAACCGGTCAATGTATGGAAAGTTTATAACTTTCCTTTGAAAAAATTTGGGGGGAAATGATCTGGATAGATCGGGCTCGATGTATCGAGTTCAAATACCTCAATGTTTACTATACTAAAGTCAAAGGAAACTATGGAAAATCGACGAAAACCCAAATTATCGCACTCAGCACTATACCTCGATTCGGTATGTGGTTTTGCCAAATTTCGCGCTACCCCTATAAATGGGGTGTCTGCGGATAGGGGCTGACGAGGACTGTGCAACGATACCCAATTTGGAATTTCGCTAGAACAGAATTCTGAAAATTTTGGGGTTTAAAGTTCCAAAAAATAAACAATGGATAAACAATGTAGGGAAAATTTATAAATTTCCTTCGGAATTTTCCTCGGGAAATTGTCTTAAAATGTCGGGCTCGATGAATCGAGTTTAAATATATATAGATTGTATATACTATTGTCAAGAGAAATTAGTGAAAATCGACGAAAACTCAAATTATGGCACTCAGCACTATACCTCGATTCGGTATGTGGTTTTGCCAAATTTCGCGCTACCCCTATAAATGGGGTGTCTGCGGATAGGGGCTGACGAGGACTGTGCAACGATACCAAATTTGGAATTTCGCTAGAAGAAAATTTTGAAAATTTTGGGATTTAAAAATCCAAAAACCGGTCAATGTATGGAAAGTTTATAACTTTCCTTTGAAAAAATTTGGGGAAATGATCTGGATAGATCGGGCTCGATGTATCGAGTTCAAATACCTCAATGTTTACTATACTAAAGTCAAAGGAAACTATGGAAAATCGACGAAAACCCAAATTATCGCACTCAGCACTATACCTCGATTCGGTATGTGGTTTTGCCAAATTTCGCGCTACCCCTATAAATGGGGTGTCTGCGGATAGGGGCTGACGAGGACTGTGCAACGATACCCAATTTGGAATTTCGCTAGAACAGAATTCTGAAAATTTTGGGGTTTAAAGTTCCAAAAAATAAACAATGGATAAACAATGTAGGGAAAATTTATAAATTTCCTTCGGAATTTTCCTCGGGAAATTGTCTTAAAATGTCGGGCTCGATGAATCGAGTTTAAATATATATAGATTGTATATACTATTGTCAAGAGAAATTAGTGAAAATCGACGAAAACTCAAATTATGGCACTCAGCACTATACCTCGGTTCGGTATTCGAAATTGCCGAATTTCGCGCTACCCCTATAAATGGGGTGTCTGCGGATAGGGGCTGACGAGGGCTGTGCAACGATACCAAATTTGGACCTTCGCTAGAAGAAAATTTTGAAAATTTTGGGATTTAAAAATCCAAAAACCGGTCAATGTATGGAAAGTTTATAACTTTCCTTTGAAAAAATTTGGGGAAATGATCTGGATAGATCGGGCTCGATGTATCGAGTTCAAATACCTCAATGTTTACTATACTAAAGTCAAAGGAAACTATGGAAAATCGACGAAAACCCAAATTATCGCACTCAGCACTATACCTCGATTCGGTATGTGGTTTTGCCAAATTTCGCGCTACCCCTATAAATGGGGTGTCTGCGGATAGGGGCTGACGAGGACTGTGCAACGATACCCAATTTGGAATTTCGCTAGAACAGAATTCTGAAAATTTTGGGGTTTAAAGTTCCAAAAAATAAACAATGGATAAACAATGTAGGGAAAATTTATAAATTTCCTTCGGAATTTTCCTCGGGAAATTGTCTTAAAATGTCGGGCTCGATGAATCGAGTTTAAATATATATAGATTGTATATACTATTGTCAAGAGAAATTAGTGAAAATCGACGAAAACTCAAATTATGGCACTCAGCACTATACCTCGGTTCGGTATTCGAAATTGCCGAATTTCGCGCTACCCCTATAAATGGGGTGTCTGCGGATAGGGGCTGACGAGGGCTGTGCAACGATACCAAATTTGGACCTTCGCTAGAAGAAAATTTTGAAAATTTTGGGATTTAAAAATCCAAAAACCGGTCAATGTATGGAAAGTTTATAACTTTCCTTTGAAAAAATTTGGGGAAATGATCTGGATAGATCGGGCTCGATGTATCGAGTTCAAATACCTCAATGTTTACTATACTAAAGTCAAAGGAAACTATGGAAAATCGACGAAAACCCAAATTATCGCACTCAGCACTATACCTCGATTCGGTATGTGGTTTTGCCAAATTTCGCGCTACCCCTATAAATGGGGTGTCTGCGGATAGGGGCTGACGAGGACTGTGCAACGATACCCAATTTGGAATTTCGCTAGAACAGAATTCTGAAAATTTTGGGGTTTAAAGTTCCAAAAAATAAACAATGGATAAACAATGTAGGGAAAATTTATAAATTTCCTTCGGAATTTTCCTCGGGAAATTGTCTTAAAATGTCGGGCTCGATGAATCGAGTTTAAATATATATAGATTGTATATACTATTGTCAAGAGAAATTAGTGAAAATCGACGAAAACTCAAATTATGGCACTCAGCACTATACCTCGGTTCGGTATTCGAAATTGCCGAATTTCGCGCTACCCCTATAAATGGGGTGTCTGCGGATAGGGGCTGACGAGGGCTGTGCAACGATACCAAATTTGGACCTTCGCTAGAAGAAAATTTTGAAAATTTTGGGATTTAAAAATCCAAAAACCGGTCAATGTATGGAAAGTTTATAACTTTCCTTTGAAAAAATTTGGGGAAATGATCTGGATAGATCGGGCTCGATGTATCGAGTTCAAATACCTCAATGTTTACTATACTAAAGTCAAAGGAAACTATGGAAAATCGACGAAAACCCAAATTATCGCACTCAGCACTATACCTCGATTCGGTATGTGGTTTTGCCAAATTTCGCGCTACCCCTATAAATGGGGTGTCTGCGGATAGGGGCTGACGAGGACTGTGCAACGATACCCAATTTGGAATTTCGCTAGAACAGAATTCTGAAAATTTTGGGGTTTAAAGTTCCAAAAAATAAACAATGGATAAACAATGTAGGGAAAATTTATAAATTTCCTTCGGAATTTTCCTCGGGAAATTGTCTTAAAATGTCGGGCTCGATGAATCGAGTTTAAATATATATAGATTGTATATACTATTGTCAAGAGAAATTAGTGAAAATCGACGAAAACTCAAATTATGGCACTCAGCACTATACCTCGGTTCGGTATTCGAAATTGCCGAATTTCGCGCTACCCCTATAAATGGGGTGTCTGCGGATAGGGGCTGACGAGGGCTGTGCAACGATACCAAATTTGGACCTTCGCTAGAAGAAAATTTTGAAAATTTTGGGATTTAAAAATCCAAAAACCGGTCAATGTATGGAAAGTTTATAACTTTCCTTTGAAAAAATTTGGGGAAATGATCTGGATAGATCGGGCTCGATGTATCGAGTTCAAATACCTCAATGTTTACTATACTAAAGTCAAAGGAAACTATGGAAAATCGACGAAAACCCAAATTATCGCACTCAGCACTATACCTCGATTCGGTATGTGGTTTTGCCAAATTTCGCGCTACCCCTATAAATGGGGTGTCTGCGGATAGGGGCTGACGAGGACTGTGCAACGATACCCAATTTGGAATTTCGCTAGAACAGAATTCTGAAAATTTTGGGGTTTAAAGTTCCAAAAAATAAACAATGGATAAACAATGTAGGGAAAATTTATAAATTTCCTTCGGAATTTTCCTCGGGAAATTGTCTTAAAATGTCGGGCTCGATGAATCGAGTTTAAATATATATAGATTGTATATACTATTGTCAAGAGAAATTAGTGAAAATCGACGAAAACTCAAATTATGGCACTCAGCACTATACCTCGGTTCGGTATTCGAAATTGCCGAATTTCGCGCTACCCCTATAAATGGGGTGTCTGCGGATAGGGGCTGACGAGGGCTGTGCAACGATACCAAATTTGGACCTTCGCTAGAAGAAAATTTTGAAAATTTTGGGATTTAAAAATCCAAAAACCGGTCAATGTATGGAAAGTTTATAACTTTCCTTTGAAAAAATTTGGGGAAATGATCTGGATAGATCGGGCTCGATGTATCGAGTTCAAATACCTCAATGTTTACTATACTAAAGTCAAAGGAAACTATGGAAAATCGACGAAAACCCAAATTATCGCACTCAGCACTATACCTCGATTCGGTATGTGGTTTTGCCAAATTTCGCGCTACCCCTATAAATGGGGTGTCTGCGGATAGGGGCTGACGAGGACTGTGCAACGATACCCAATTTGGAATTTCGCTAGAACAGAATTCTGAAAATTTTGGGGTTTAAAGTTCCAAAAAATAAACAATGGATAAACAATGTAGGGAAAATTTATAAATTTCCTTCGGAATTTTCCTCGGGAAATTGTCTTAAAATGTCGGGCTCGATGAATCGAGTTTAAATATATATAGATTGTATATACTATTGTCAAGAGAAATTAGTGAAAATCGACGAAAACTCAAATTATGGCACTCAGCACTATACCTCGGTTCGGTATTCGAAATTGCCGAATTTCGCGCTACCCCTATAAATGGGGTGTCTGCGGATAGGGGCTGACGAGGGCTGTGCAACGATACCAAATTTGGACCTTCGCTAGAAGAAAATTTTGAAAATTTTGGGATTTAAAAATCCAAAAACCGGTCAATGTATGGAAAGTTTATAACTTTCCTTTGAAAAAATTTGGGGAAATGATCTGGATAGATCGGGCTCGATGTATCGAGTTCAAATACCTCAATGTTTACTATACTAAAGTCAAAGGAAACTATGGAAAATCGACGAAAACCCAAATTATCGCACTCAGCACTATACCTCGATTCGGTATGTGGTTTTGCCAAATTTCGCGCTACCCCTATAAATGGGGTGTCTGCGGATAGGGGCTGACGAGGACTGTGCAACGATACCCAATTTGGAATTTCGCTAGAACAGAATTCTGAAAATTTTGGGGTTTAAAGTTCCAAAAAATAAACAATGGATAAACAATGTAGGGAAAATTTATAAATTTCCTTCGGAATTTTCCTCGGGAAATTGTCTTAAAATGTCGGGCTCGATGAATCGAGTTTAAATATATATAGATTGTATATACTATTGTCAAGAGAAATTAGTGAAAATCGACGAAAACTCAAATTATGGCACTCAGCACTATACCTCGGTTCGGTATTCGAAATTGCCGAATTTCGCGCTACCCCTATAAATGGGGTGTCTGCGGATAGGGGCTGACGAGGGCTGTGCAACGATACCAAATTTGGACCTTCGCTAGAAGAAAATTTTGAAAATTTTGGGATTTAAAAATCCAAAAACCGGTCAATGTATGGAAAGTTTATAACTTTCCTTTGAAAAAATTTGGGGAAATGATCTGGATAGATCGGGCTCGATGTATCGAGTTCAAATACCTCAATGTTTACTATACTAAAGTCAAAGGAAACTATGGAAAATCGACGAAAACCCAAATTATCGCACTCAGCACTATACCTCGATTCGGTATGTGGTTTTGCCAAATTTCGCGCTACCCCTATAAATGGGGTGTCTGCGGATAGGGGCTGACGAGGACTGTGCAACGATACCCAATTTGGAATTTCGCTAGAACAGAATTCTGAAAATTTTGGGGTTTAAAGTTCCAAAAAATAAACAATGGATAAACAATGTAGGGAAAATTTATAAATTTCCTTCGGAATTTTCCTCGGGAAATTGTCTTAAAATGTCGGGCTCGATGAATCGAGTTTAAATATATATAGATTGTATATACTATTGTCAAGAGAAATTAGTGAAAATCGACGAAAACTCAAATTATGGCACTCAGCACTATACCTCGGTTCGGTATTCGAAATTGCCGAATTTCGCGCTACCCCTATAAATGGGGTGTCTGCGGATAGGGGCTGACGAGGGCTGTGCAACGATACCAAATTTGGACCTTCGCTAGAAGAAAATTTTGAAAATTTTGGGATTTAAAAATCCAAAAACCGGTCAATGTATGGAAAGTTTATAACTTTCCTTTGAAAAAATTTGGGGAAATGATCTGGATAGATCGGGCTCGATGTATCGAGTTCAAATACCTCAATGTTTACTATACTAAAGTCAAAGGAAACTATGGAAAATCGACGAAAACCCAAATTATCGCACTCAGCACTATACCTCGATTCGGTATGTGGTTTTGCCAAATTTCGCGCTACCCCTATAAATGGGGTGTCTGCGGATAGGGGCTGACGAGGACTGTGCAACGATACCCAATTTGGAATTTCGCTAGAACAGAATTCTGAAAATTTTGGGGTTTAAAGTTCCAAAAAATAAACAATGGATAAACAATGTAGGGAAAATTTATAAATTTCCTTCGGAATTTTCCTCGGGAAATTGTCTTAAAATGTCGGGCTCGATGAATCGAGTTTAAATATATATAGATTGTATATACTATTGTCAAGAGAAATTAGTGAAAATCGACGAAAACTCAAATTATGGCACTCAGCACTATACCTCGGTTCGGTATTCGAAATTGCCGAATTTCGCGCTACCCCTATAAATGGGGTGTCTGCGGATAGGGGCTGACGAGGGCTGTGCAACGATACCAAATTTGGACCTTCGCTAGAAGAAAATTTTGAAAATTTTGGGATTTAAAAATCCAAAAACCGGTCAATGTATGGAAAGTTTATAACTTTCCTTTGAAAAAATTTGGGGAAATGATCTGGATAGATCGGGCTCGATGTATCGAGTTCAAATACCTCAATGTTTACTATACTAAAGTCAAAGGAAACTATGGAAAATCGACGAAAACCCAAATTATCGCACTCAGCACTATACCTCGATTCGGTATGTGGTTTTGCCAAATTTCGCGCTACCCCTATAAATGGGGTGTCTGCGGATAGGGGCTGACGAGGACTGTGCAACGATACCCAATTTGGAATTTCGCTAGAACAGAATTCTGAAAATTTTGGGGTTTAAAGTTCCAAAAAATAAACAATGGATAAACAATGTAGGGAAAATTTATAAATTTCCTTCGGAATTTTCCTCGGGAAATTGTCTTAAAATGTCGGGCTCGATGAATCGAGTTTAAATATATATAGATTGTATATACTATTGTCAAGAGAAATTAGTGAAAATCGACGAAAACTCAAATTATGGCACTCAGCACTATACCTCGGTTCGGTATTCGAAATTGCCGAATTTCGCGCTACCCCTATAAATGGGGTGTCTGCGGATAGGGGCTGACGAGGGCTGTGCAACGATACCAAATTTGGACCTTCGCTAGAAGAAAATTTTGAAAATTTTGGGATTTAAAAATCCAAAAACCGGTCAATGTATGGAAAGTTTATAACTTTCCTTTGAAAAAATTTGGGGAAATGATCTGGATAGATCGGGCTCGATGTATCGAGTTCAAATACCTCAATGTTTACTATACTAAAGTCAAAGGAAACTATGGAAAATCGACGAAAACCCAAATTATCGCACTCAGCACTATACCTCGATTCGGTATGTGGTTTTGCCAAATTTCGCGCTACCCCTATAAATGGGGTGTCTGCGGATAGGGGCTGACGAGGACTGTGCAACGATACCCAATTTGGAATTTCGCTAGAACAGAATTCTGAAAATTTTGGGGTTTAAAGTTCCAAAAAATAAACAATGGATAAACAATGTAGGGAAAATTTATAAATTTCCTTCGGAATTTTCCTCGGGAAATTGTCTTAAAATGTCGGGCTCGATGAATCGAGTTTAAATATATATAGATTGTATATACTATTGTCAAGAGAAATTAGTGAAAATCGACGAAAACTCAAATTATGGCACTCAGCACTATACCTCGGTTCGGTATTCGAAATTGCCGAATTTCGCGCTACCCCTATAAATGGGGTGTCTGCGGATAGGGGCTGACGAGGGCTGTGCAACGATACCAAATTTGGACCTTCGCTAGAAGAAAATTTTGAAAATTTTGGGATTTAAAAATCCAAAAACCGGTCAATGTATGGAAAGTTTATAACTTTCCTTTGAAAAAATTTGGGGAAATGATCTGGATAGATCGGGCTCGATGTATCGAGTTCAAATACCTCAATGTTTACTATACTAAAGTCAAAGGAAACTATGGAAAATCGACGAAAACCCAAATTATCGCACTCAGCACTATACCTCGATTCGGTATGTGGTTTTGCCAAATTTCGCGCTACCCCTATAAATGGGGTGTCTGCGGATAGGGGCTGACGAGGACTGTGCAACGATACCCAATTTGGAATTTCGCTAGAACAGAATTCTGAAAATTTTGGGGTTTAAAGTTCCAAAAAATAAACAATGGATAAACAATGTAGGGAAAATTTATAAATTTCCTTCGGAATTTTCCTCGGGAAATTGTCTTAAAATGTCGGGCTCGATGAATCGAGTTTAAATATATATAGATTGTATATACTATTGTCAAGAGAAATTAGTGAAAATCGACGAAAACTCAAATTATGGCACTCAGCACTATACCTCGGTTCGGTATTCGAAATTGCCGAATTTCGCGCTACCCCTATAAATGGGGTGTCTGCGGATAGGGGCTGACGAGGGCTGTGCAACGATACCAAATTTGGACCTTCGCTAGAAGAAAATTTTGAAAATTTTGGGATTTAAAAATCCAAAAACCGGTCAATGTATGGAAAGTTTATAACTTTCCTTTGAAAAAATTTGGGGAAATGATCTGGATAGATCGGGCTCGATGTATCGAGTTCAAATACCTCAATGTTTACTATACTAAAGTCAAAGGAAACTATGGAAAATCGACGAAAACCCAAATTATCGCACTCAGCACTATACCTCGATTCGGTATGTGGTTTTGCCAAATTTCGCGCTACCCCTATAAATGGGGTGTCTGCGGATAGGGGCTGACGAGGACTGTGCAACGATACCCAATTTGGAATTTCGCTAGAACAGAATTCTGAAAATTTTGGGGTTTAAAGTTCCAAAAAATAAACAATGGATAAACAATGTAGGGAAAATTTATAAATTTCCTTCGGAATTTTCCTCGGGAAATTGTCTTAAAATGTCGGGCTCGATGAATCGAGTTTAAATATATATAGATTGTATATACTATTGTCAAGAGAAATTAGTGAAAATCGACGAAAACTCAAATTATGGCACTCAGCACTATACCTCGGTTCGGTATTCGAAATTGCCGAATTTCGCGCTACCCCTATAAATGGGGTGTCTGCGGATAGGGGTGACGAGGGCTGTGCAACGATACCAAATTTGGACCTTCGCTAGAAGAAAATTTTGAAAATTTTGGGATTTAAAAATCCAAAAACCGGTCAATGTATGGAAAGTTTATAACTTTCCTTTGAAAAAATTTGGGGAAATGATCTGGATAGATCGGGCTCGATGTATCGAGTTCAAATACCTCAATGTTTACTATACTAAAGTCAAAGGAAACTATGGAAAATCGACGAAAACCCAAATTATCGCACTCAGCACTATACCTCGATTCGGTATGTGGTTTTGCCAAATTTCGCGCTACCCCTATAAATGGGGTGTCTGCGGATAGGGGCTGACGAGGACTGTGCAACGATACCCAATTTGGAATTTCGCTAGAACAGAATTCTGAAAATTTTGGGGTTTAAAGTTCCAAAAAATAAACAATGGATAAACAATGTAGGGAAAATTTATAAATTTCCTTCGGAATTTTCCTCGGGAAATTGTCTTAAAATGTCGGGCTCGATGAATCGAGTTTAAATATATATAGATTGTATATACTATTGTCAAGAGAAATTAGTGAAAATCGACGAAAACTCAAATTATGGCACTCAGCACTATACCTCGGTTCGGTATTCGAAATTGCCGAATTTCGCGCTACCCCTATAAATGGGGTGTCTGCGGATAGGGGCTGACGAGGGCTGTGCAACGATACCAAATTTGGACCTTCGCTAGAAGAAAATTTTGAAAATTTTGGGATTTAAAAATCCAAAAACCGGTCAATGTATGGAAAGTTTATAACTTTCCTTTGAAAAAATTTGGGGAAATGATCTGGATAGATCGGGCTCGATGTATCGAGTTCAAATACCTCAATGTTTACTATACTAAAGTCAAAGGAAACTATGGAAAATCGACGAAAACCCAAATTATCGCACTCAGCACTATACCTCGATTCGGTATGTGGTTTTGCCAAATTTCGCGCTACCCCTATAAATGGGGTGTCTGCGGATAGGGGCTGACGAGGACTGTGCAACGATACCCAATTTGGAATTTCGCTAGAACAGAATTCTGAAAATTTTGGGGTTTAAAGTTCCAAAAAATAAACAATGGATAAACAATGTAGGGAAAATTTATAAATTTCCTTCGGAATTTTCCTCGGGAAATTGTCTTAAAATGTCGGGCTCGATGAATCGAGTTTAAATATATATAGATTGTATATACTATTGTCAAGAGAAATTAGTGAAAATCGACGAAAACTCAAATTATGGCACTCAGCACTATACCTCGGTTCGGTATTCGAAATTGCCGAATTTCGCGCTACCCCTATAAATGGGGTGTCTGCGGATAGGGGCTGACGAGGGCTGTGCAACGATACCAAATTTGGACCTTCGCTAGAAGAAAATTTTGAAAATTTTGGGATTTAAAAATCCAAAAACCGGTCAATGTATGGAAAGTTTATAACTTTCCTTTGAAAAAATTTGGGGAAATGATCTGGATAGATCGGGCTCGATGTATCGAGTTCAAATACCTCAATGTTTACTATACTAAAGTCAAAGGAAACTATGGAAAATCGACGAAAACCCAAATTATCGCACTCAGCACTATACCTCGATTCGGTATGTGGTTTTGCCAAATTTCGCGCTACCCCTATAAATGGGGTGTCTGCGGGTAGGGGCTGACGAGGACTGTGCAACGATACCCAATTTGGAATTTCGCTAGAACAGAATTCTGAAAATTTTGGGGTTTAAAGTTCCAAAAAATAAACAATGGATAAACAATGTAGGGAAAATTTATAAATTTCCTTCGGAATTTTCCTCGGGAAATTGTCTTAAAATGTCGGGCTCGATGAATCGAGTTTAAATATATATAGATTGTATATACTATTGTCAAGAGAAATTAGTGAAAATCGACGAAAACTCAAATTATGGCACTCAGCACTATACCTCGGTTCGGTATTCGAAATTGCCGAATTTCGCGCTACCCCTATAAATGGGGTGTCTGCGGATAGGGGCTGACGAGGGCTGTGCAACGATACCAAATTTGGACCTTCGCTAGAAGAAAATTTTGAAAATTTTGGGATTTAAAAATCCAAAAACCGGTCAATGTATGGAAAGTTTATAACTTTCCTTTGAAAAAATTTGGGGAAATGATCTGGATAGATCGGGCTCGATGTATCGAGTTCAAATACCTCAATGTTTACTATACTAAAGTCAAAGGAAACTATGGAAAATCGACGAAAACCCAAATTATCGCACTCAGCACTATACCTCGATTCGGTATGTGGTTTTGCCAAATTTCGCGCTACCCCTATAAATGGGGTGTCTGCGGATAGGGGCTGACGAGGACTGTGCAACGATACCCAATTTGGAATTTCGCTAGAACAGAATTCTGAAAATTTTGGGGTTTAAAGTTCCAAAAAATAAACAATGGATAAACAATGTAGGGAAAATTTATAAATTTCCTTCGGAATTTTCCTCGGGAAATTGTCTTAAAATGTCGGGCTCGATGAATCGAGTTTAAATATATATAGATTGTATATACTATTGTCAAGAGAAATTAGTGAAAATCGACGAAAACTCAAATTATGGCACTCAGCACTATACCTCGGTTCGGTATTCGAAATTGCCGAATTTCGCGCTACCCCTATAAATGGGGTGTCTGCGGATAGGGGCTGACGAGGGCTGTGCAACGATACCAAATTTGGACCTTCGCTAGAAGAAAATTTTGAAAATTTTGGGATTTAAAAATCCAAAAACCGGTCAATGTATGGAAAGTTTATAACTTTCCTTTGAAAAAATTTGGGGAAATGATCTGGATAGATCGGGCTCGATGTATCGAGTTCAAATACCTCAATGTTTACTATACTAAAGTCAAAGGAAACTATGGAAAATCGACGAAAACCCAAATTATCGCACTCAGCACTATACCTCGATTCGGTATGTGGTTTTGCCAAATTTCGCGCTACCCCTATAAATGGGGTGTCTGCGGATAGGGGCTGACGAGGACTGTGCAACGATACCCAATTTGGAATTTCGCTAGAACAGAATTCTGAAAATTTTGGGGTTTAAAGTTCCAAAAAATAAACAATGGATAAACAATGTAGGGAAAATTTATAAATTTCCTTCGGAATTTTCCTCGGGAAATTGTCTTAAAATGTCGGGCTCGATGAATCGAGTTTAAATATATATAGATTGTATATACTATTGTCAAGAGAAATTAGTGAAAATCGACGAAAACTCAAATTATGGCACTCAGCACTATACCTCGGTTCGGTATTCGAAATTGCCGAATTTCGCGCTACCCCTATAAATGGGGTGTCTGCGGATAGGGGCTGACGAGGGCTGTGCAACGATACCAAATTTGGACCTTCGCTAGAAGAAAATTTTGAAAATTTTGGGATTTAAAAATCCAAAAACCGGTCAATGTATGGAAAGTTTATAACTTTCCTTTGAAAAAATTTGGGGAAATGATCTGGATAGATCGGGCTCGATGTATCGAGTTCAAATACCTCAATGTTTACTATACTAAAGTCAAAGGAAACTATGGAAAATCGACGAAAACCCAAATTATCGCACTCAGCACTATACCTCGATTCGGTATGTGGTTTTGCCAAATTTCGCGCTACCCCTATAAATGGGGTGTCTGCGGATAGGGGCTGACGAGGACTGTGCAACGATACCCAATTTGGAATTTCGCTAGAACAGAGCTCTCTTGACAATAGTATATACAATCTATATATATTTAAACTCGATTCATCGAGCCCGACATTTTAAGACAATTTCCCGAGGAAAATTCCGAAGGAAATTTATAAATTTTCCCTACATTGTTTATCCATTGTTTATTTTTTGGAACTTTAAACCCCAAAATTTTCAGAATTCTGTTCTAGCGAAATTCCAAATTGGGTATCGTTGCACAGTCCTCGTCAGCCCCTATCCGCAGACACCCCATTTATAGGGGTAGCGCGAAATTTGGCAAAACCACATACCGAATCGAGGTATAGTGCTGAGTGCGATAATTTGGGTTTTCGTCGATTTTCCATAGTTTCCTTTGACTTTAGTATAGTAAACATTGAGGTATTTGAACTCGATACATCGAGCCCGATCTATCCAGATCATTTCCCCAAATTTTTTCAAAGGAAAGTTATAAACTTTCCATACATTGACCGGTTTTTGGATTTTTAAATCCCAAAATTTTCAAAATTTTCTTCTAGCGAAGGTCCAAATTTGGTATCGTTGCACAGCCCTCGTCAGCCCCTATCCGCAGACACCCCATTTATAGGGGTAGCGCGAAATTCGGCAATTTCGAATACCGAACCGAGGTATAGTGCTGAGTGCCATAATTTGAGTTTTCGTCGATTTTCACTAATTTCTCTTGACAATAGTATATACAATCTATATATATTTAAACTCGATTCATCGAGCCCGACATTTTAAGACAATTTCCCGAGGAAAATTCCGAAGGAAATTTATAAATTTTCCCTACATTGTTTATCCATTGTTTATTTTTTGGAACTTTAAACCCCAAAATTTTCAGAATTCTGTTCTAGCGAAATTCCAAATTGGGTATCGTTGCACAGTCCTCGTCAGCCCCTATCCGCAGACACCCCATTTATAGGGGTAGCGCGAAATTTGGCAAAACCACATACCGAATCGAGGTATAGTGCTGAGTGCGATAATTTGGGTTTTCGTCGATTTTCCATAGTTTCCTTTGACTTTAGTATAGTAAACATTGAGGTATTTGAACTCGATACATCGAGCCCGATCTATCCAGATCATTTCCCCAAATTTTTTCAAAGGAAAGTTATAAACTTTCCATACATTGACCGGTTTTTGGATTTTTAAATCCCAAAATTTTCAAAATTTTCTTCTAGCGAAGGTCCAAATTTGGTATCGTTGCACAGCCCTCGTCAGCCCCTATCCGCAGACACCCCATTTATAGGGGTAGCGCGAAATTCGGCAATTTCGAATACCGAACCGAGGTATAGTGCTGAGTGCCATAATTTGAGTTTTCGTCGATTTTCACTAATTTCTCTTGACAATAGTATATACAATCTATATATATTTAAACTCGATTCATCGAGCCCGACATTTTAAGACAATTTCCCGAGGAAAATTCCGAAGGAAATTTATAAATTTTCCCTACATTGTTTATCCATTGTTTATTTTTTGGAACTTTAAACCCCAAAATTTTCAGAATTCTGTTCTAGCGAAATTCCAAATTGGGTATCGTTGCACAGTCCTCGTCAGCCCCTATCCGCAGACACCCCATTTATAGGGGTAGCGCGAAATTTGGCAAAACCACATACCGAATCGAGGTATAGTGCTGAGTGCGATAATTTGGGTTTTCGTCGATTTTCCATAGTTTCCTTTGACTTTAGTATAGTAAACATTGAGGTATTTGAACTCGATACATCGAGCCCGATCTATCCAGATCATTTCCCCAAATTTTTTCAAAGGAAAGTTATAAACTTTCCATACATTGACCGGTTTTTGGATTTTTAAATCCCAAAATTTTCAAAATTTTCTTCTAGCGAAGGTCCAAATTTGGTATCGTTGCACAGCCCTCGTCAGCCCCTATCCGCAGACACCCCATTTATAGGGGTAGCGCGAAATTCGGCAATTTCGAATACCGAACCGAGGTATAGTGCTGAGTGCCATAATTTGAGTTTTCGTCGATTTTCACTAATTTCTCTTGACAATAGTATATACAATCTATATATATTTAAACTCGATTCATCGAGCCCGACATTTTAAGACAATTTCCCGAGGAAAATTCCGAAGGAAATTTATAAATTTTCCCTACATTGTTTATCCATTGTTTATTTTTTGGAACTTTAAACCCCAAAATTTTCAGAATTCTGTTCTAGCGAAATTCCAAATTGGGTATCGTTGCACAGTCCTCGTCAGCCCCTATCCGCAGACACCCCATTTATAGGGGTAGCGCGAAATTTGGCAAAACCACATACCGAATCGAGGTATAGTGCTGAGTGCGATAATTTGGGTTTTCGTCGATTTTCCATAGTTTCCTTTGACTTTAGTATAGTAAACATTGAGGTATTTGAACTCGATACATCGAGCCCGATCTATCCAGATCATTTCCCCAAATTTTTTCAAAGGAAAGTTATAAACTTTCCATACATTGACCGGTTTTTGGATTTTTAAATCCCAAAATTTTCAAAATTTTCTTCTAGCGAAGGTCCAAATTGGGTATCGTTGCACAGTCCTCGTCAGCCCCTATCCGCAGACACCCCATTTATAGGGGTAGCGCGAAATTCGGCAATTTCGAATACCGAACCGAGGTATAGTGCTGAGTGCCATAATTTGAGTTTTCGTCGATTTTCACTAATTTCTCTTGACAATAGTATATACAATCTATATATATTTAAACTCGATTCATCGAGCCCGACATTTTAAGACAATTTCCCGAGGAAAATTCCGAAGGAAATTTATAAATTTTCCCTACATTGTTTATCCATTGTTTATTTTTTGGAACTTTAAACCCCAAAATTTTCAGAATTCTGTTCTAGCGAAATTCCAAATTGGGTATCGTTGCACAGTCCTCGTCAGCCCCTATCCGCAGACACCCCATTTATAGGGGTAGCGCGAAATTTGGCAAAACCACATACCGAATCGAGGTATAGTGCTGAGTGCGATAATTTGGGTTTTCGTCGATTTTCCATAGTTTCCTTTGACTTTAGTATAGTAAACATTGAGGTATTTGAACTCGATACATCGAGCCCGATCTATCCAGATCATTTCCCCAAATTTTTTCAAAGGAAAGTTATAAACTTTCCATACATTGACCGGTTTTTGGATTTTTAAATCCCAAAATTTTCAAAATTTTCTTCTAGCGAAGGTCCAAATTTGGTATCGTTGCACAGCCCTCGTCAGCCCCTATCCGCAGACACCCCATTTATAGGGGTAGCGCGAAATTCGGCAATTTCGAATACCGAACCGAGGTATAGTGCTGAGTGCCATAATTTGAGTTTTCGTCGATTTTCACTAATTTCTCTTGACAATAGTATATACAATCTATATATATTTAAACTCGATTCATCGAGCCCGACATTTTAAGACAATTTCCCGAGGAAAATTCCGAAGGAAATTTATAAATTTTCCCTACATTGTTTATCCATTGTTTATTTTTTGGAACTTTAAACCCCAAAATTTTCAGAATTCTGTTCTAGCGAAATTCCAAATTGGGTATCGTTGCACAGTCCTCGTCAGCCCCTATCCGCAGACACCCCATTTATAGGGGTAGCGCGAAATTTGGCAAAACCACATACCGAATCGAGGTATAGTGCTGAGTGCGATAATTTGGGTTTTCGTCGATTTTCCATAGTTTCCTTTGACTTTAGTATAGTAAACATTGAGGTATTTGAACTCGATACATCGAGCCCGATCTATCCAGATCATTTCCCCAAATTTTTTCAAAGGAAAGTTATAAACTTTCCATACATTGACCGGTTTTTGGATTTTTAAATCCCAAAATTTTCAAAATTTTCTTCTAGCGAAGGTCCAAATTTGGTATCGTTGCACAGCCCTCGTCAGCCCCTATCCGCAGACACCCCATTTATAGGGGTAGCGCGAAATTCGGCAATTTCGAATACCGAACCGAGGTATAGTGCTGAGTGCCATAATTTGGGTTTTCGTCGATTTTCACTAATTTCTCTTGACAATAGTATATACAATCTATATATATTTAAACTCGATTCATCGAGCCCGACATTTTAAGACAATTTCCCGAGGAAAATTCCGAAGGAAATTTATAAATTTTCCCTACATTGTTTATCCATTGTTTATTTTTTGGAACTTTAAACCCCAAAATTTTCAGAATTCTGTTCTAGCGAAATTCCAAATTGGGTATCGTTGCACAGTCCTCGTCAGCCCCTATCCGCAGACACCCCATTTATAGGGGTAGCGCGAAATTTGGCAAAACCACATACCGAATCGAGGTATAGTGCTGAGTGCGATAATTTGGGTTTTCGTCGATTTTCCATAGTTTCCTTTGACTTTAGTATAGTAAACATTGAGGTATTTGAACTCGATACATCGAGCCCGATCTATCCAGATCATTTCCCCAAATTTTTTCAAAGGAAAGTTATAAACTTTCCATACATTGACCGGTTTTTGGATTTTTAAATCCCAAAATTTTCAAAATTTTCTTCTAGCGAAGGTCCAAATTTGGTATCGTTGCACAGCCCTCGTCAGCCCCTATCCGCAGACACCCCATTTATAGGGGTAGCGCGAAATTCGGCAATTTCGAATACCGAACCGAGGTATAGTGCTGAGTGCCATAATTTGAGTTTTCGTCGATTTTCACTAATTTCTCTTGACAATAGTATATACAATCTATATATATTTAAACTCGATTCATCGAGCCCGACATTTTAAGACAATTTCCCGAGGAAAATTCCGAAGGAAATTTATAAATTTTCCCTACATTGTTTATCCATTGTTTATTACTTTACTCGACTGCCTCAGCTTATCTCAAATGGTAACCACGCCAACTCATTTTACAGAAACGTCTGAGACACTAATTGATCTCATTATTACGGACCTAAGAGTGCGTAATATCTCTGTAGAGGCTGCAGGGACAATTTGTGGGCACGCTTTTGTTTTGTGCGAGCTAAACATTAAGCAAGAAAAAAATGCCCCACAGACAATAACCTATCGCCCCATTAAAGACATTGACCTTGCCGTATTTACTGAAGAAATCAGCAAAATAAGATGGGATCTGATCGCTGAATTAGGGAGCGTAAACGACATGGTGAACTGCTTTAATTACACTGTTCTTTCAGTATTTGACCGCCACGCTCCGCTAAAAACTTGTAAAATAAAAGACCGTACATATCCATGGTTTACGGACAATGTTAAGCTTATGCTACGTCTAAGGAAAGAAGCGCTAGAAAGTTACAGAAAAACAAAATCAGCAGAAAAAAAAATGTACTACAAGAGCTTAAATTCCCTAGTGAATAAGGCTATTTATTCTGAAAAAACTGCATACTTTAAGTACAATATTAACAATAAAATTAAAGACCCTAAAAACCTTTGGAAAAACCTAAAATCTAACATTGTTCCTTCCAAAAAAAATGATTTAGAAATGCCACTACATCTCAGTGACGTGGAAAAAATTAACACACATTTTCTAAATGTGCCGGGAACTTCGGAGGTCAACATCTCACTTCTCACTTTCTATGAATTTCATAACGTCGGCGAAGAAACGTTTAATTTAAATACCGTGACTTCTGACAACATAATTAACGTCCTAAAAAAATTAAAGTCGAACGCCGAGGGTGTCGACCAACTGAATTTGACCATGCTGCTTATGACTTGTCCTCACTCGCTGGCAGCAATAACGGCCATGGTTAATACGTCCATCACCACCTCAATATTCCCTGACGCATGGAAAACGGCTATAGTGCGCCCGTTGCCGAAAAAGTCTAACCCATTGGAAGTGAAAGACCTGCGACCAATAAGTATTCTGCCATGTATATCTAAAGTGCTCGAGAAGGTAGTCTATCAGCAATTGACTAGTTTTCTTGAGAAAAACAACATTCTACCTGCATTCCAATCTGGCTTTAGAAAATGTCGTAGTACCGCCACAGCATTGCTAGATGTGTCAGACAACATTCTATATGCTCAGGATAAGGGTATGTGTACACTACTCGTGCTGCTAGACTTCTCTAGGGCATTTGACGCAATAAACACGACTCTAATGTTATCGAAACTCAGATACTACGGATTTGACTCGGCCACAATTAACTGGTTCCATAGCTACCTCAGCAACCGTTTTCAATATGTTGAACTGAGAACGGGTGGTGCCCCTATACGGCGTTCAACGCCCATGAGAGTGCTCAGGGGCGTTCCCCAGGGTTCCATTCTGGGCCCCGTGCTATTTACACTTTATACGGCTGATATTCAAAACTGCATTAAAAATTGCAACTATCATATATACGCGGACGACTTACAAATCTATATATCTTTCCGGCCAGGTGACAAAGAAATAGCAACTAAAAAAATAAACGAAGATCTCGCTGAGATCGCAGCTTGGTCTGAAAGAAATAGTCTCGTCCTTAATCCATCCAAGACAAAGTACATGCTACTTGGAACTAAACAGCAGCTGGCCAACCTGTCCTCTCCCATTGAAATACGTCTATTGGGTGAGACTATTGAACGCTCGGACGAGACTCGAAATCTGGGCTTGTGTATGGACGCCTCCTTACGTTTCGAAAGACATATAGGTGAGTGTGTGCGTAACTGCTTCTACAGACTGAGGCTCCTATATAAAATAAGACCTTACTTATCGGAAGAACTACGGACACAACTCGTTGAGTCACTTGTTTTGTCAAAACTCAACTACGCGGACACGGTGTATGGGCCAAGGCTACTTGCGCGTACAGAACGGTTGATCCAGCGGGTTCAAAACGCATGTGTAAGATTCTGTTTCGCCGTGCCACCGAGAAGCCACATAACTCCATTTTTAAACAAACATTATTGCCTGAAAATGAAGTCTCGACGCAAGCTACATCTGGCATGTCTGCTCTTTGGTGTTCTTAAGTACAAAACTCCGGAATACCTTTACGAGAAGCTTACTTGGGTGGCAGCACGAAGGGACTGCGCCCGCAGACAATGTTCTCAACAACTATCCACTGAAAAGCATTGCTCAGCGGCGTTCCGGGGCAGTTTCAGATATGCAGCCACGAAATGCTGGAATAACCTGCCGCCGCCGATCAGAAATCTGCAATCAATAAACGTATTTAAAGTTAGACTCAAAAAGCACATGGTCGAGTTGCAGAGGGAATATAATAATATTAATCAAGATTTGTCTTTAATATGATAATAATACATTTAATAAATAAATACCCCAGTATGTCCATATCCACTATCTCTGCAACACAGTACATTTTATCCAGTCTAGTCAGTCCCAAAGCGCCTATCCGCCCGAACAGTAGGAACCTGGGAGTAGAATGTAGTCGGTCACATCAACCATCGTGATATATGCATGTCTTTATAGGCATAAACACGTGCTTCCGTGGATAGACATAGGCGGTGGTATGTATGTATGTATGTATGTTGGTGTATGTGTATATATGTATATGTATATATATATGTATATGTGTATATATATATATATGTATATGTGTGTATATATGTATATATGTGCGTGTGTGTGTATGTGTGGACATGTATGTGTGTGCGGCTTGTGTCGTGATTGATGCAGGATTGTTGTATCTTAAAGCGAAACATTAAACTTTGAGACCATGTTAAGTAGGAAAAAGGTAATATATAATTCTCCATCAACTTACCTCATGGGTCTTGTTCCACTTACTCACGGGTTATTTAATCCATCCGTCATATTCTTATAGTACTCAATAACTTTACTGCTTGTCAATGCATATGAATTGTACCTAAATATATTACTAGTATATGACAAATTTATACATTCTTATTAACTACTTATGAAATTATTACTAATTATTCCAGTATACAACTACTAACCTCCCAAATACCCAACCATATAGCTAATATTTGGTCCATCCCAAGGCTGGTCAATGGCGGCGCCTCCATTGCGCAATAGTTTCATGGTACATTTCTTATTCCACTTCGTTCTTGTAATCCAACTCACTGATTAGTCACAATTATATTCTTCCTATGTGACATAACAATAAACGTACTACTAAGATATGACACAATAGACAAGTTTTTCGGCATTCACTTGAAATTGCCAATTTATCGAAAAGTCTAAGTGTCATATTTTAAGCACCCAGCAAGACTGCGCACCGGCGTCACAGCCCGCGCCTGCGAGTGCTGTGAGCGATAAACATGCGCCGGAATAATCTCTGCCCGGAATGCCGCTCGCCAGGAACCGGTTTCTTGGGATTTAAACGCCTCCCTCTCACTTAACGCAACAGTATCTTTTTTTTTTTATTAATAACTGAATGAAATATATTATTAATAATAAATGAATACATTGTAAATGTTATTTAATTTGTTTTTTTTTTTCTTAATTATTTATTCTAATAATAATGTAAAAATATTTGTTAATGTTATTATTTATATTATTACTTATATTGTACTTTATTTCTTCTTCCGTCCTTATCTATTTATTGAAAATGCGATATTTATTAAGGGTATACATAGCATGTGCGATTCAGTCACCATTCAGGGTAGCCATGTTTACGTAAAAACCACTTGAAGAAGGGTTTGGCTGAAAATCAGCGTTGGAGGAGACCCCAATCCCTCTCCAACACATGCTGAGCCAAACACCTTTCGGCACAGCTCACACCGTAGTAAACAATACATAAAATAGTACCTTATTGTATTTTATTCATTGTCTGTTTGTTTTTGTTCTTTTTTTTTAACCGCTTTATCTATGTTGTGCTGAATAAACATTTTTCATTTCATTTCATTTCAAAAAATAAACAATGGATAAACAATGTAGGGAAAATTTATAAATTTCCTTCGGAATTTTCCTCGGGAAATTGTCTTAAAATGTCGGGCTCGATGAATCGAGTTTAAATATATATAGATTGTATATACTATTGTCAAGAGAAATTAGTGAAAATCGACGAAAACTCAAATTATGGCACTCAGCACTATACCTCGGTTCGGTATTCGAAATTGCCGAATTTCGCGCTACCCCTATAAATGGGGTGTCTGCGGATAGGGGCTGACGAGGGCTGTGCAACGATACCAAATTTGGACCTTCGCTAGAAGAAAATTTTGAAAATTTTGGGATTTAAAAATCCAAAAACCGGTCAATGTATGGAAAGTTTATAACTTTCCTTTGAAAAAATTTGGGGAAATGATCTGGATAGATCGGGCTCGATGTATCGAGTTCAAATACCTCAATGTTTACTATACTAAAGTCAAAGGAAACTATGGAAAATCGACGAAAACCCAAATTATCGCACTCAGCACTATACCTCGATTCGGTATGTGGTTTTGCCAAATTTCGCGCTACCCCTATAAATGGGGTGTCTGCGGATAGGGGCTGACGAGGACTGTGCAACGATACCCAATTTGGAATTTCGCTAGAACAGAATTCTGAAATTTTTGGGGTTTAAAGTTCCAAAAAATAAACAATGGATAAACAATGTAGGGAAAATTTATAAATTTCCTTCGGAATTTTCCTCGGGAAATTGTCTTAAAATGTCGGGCTCGATGAATCGAGTTTAAATATATATAGATTGTATATACTATTGTCAAGAGAAATTAGTGAAAATCGACGAAAACTCAAATTATGGCACTCAGCACTATACCTCGGTTCGGTATTCGAAATTGCCGAATTTCGCGCTACCCCTATAAATGGGGTGTCTGCGGATAGGGGCTGACGAGGGCTGTGCAACGATACCAAATTTGGACCTTCGCTAGAAGAAAATTTTGAAAATTTTGGGATTTAAAAATCCAAAAACCGGTCAATGTATGGAAAGTTTATAACTTTCCTTTGAAAAAATTTGGGGAAATGATCTGGATAGATCGGGCTCGATGTATCGAGTTCAAATACCTCAATGTTTACTATACTAAAGTCAAAGGAAACTATGGAAAATCGACGAAAACCCAAATTATCGCACTCAGCACTATACCTCGATTCGGTATGTGGTTTTGCCAAATTTCGCGCTACCCCTATAAATGGGGTGTCTGCGGATAGGGGCTGACGAGGACTGTGCAACGATACCCAATTTGGAATTTCGCTAGAACAGAATTCTGAAAATTTTGGGGTTTAAAGTTCCAAAAAATAAACAATGGATAAACAATGTAGGGAAAATTTATAAATTTCCTTCGGAATTTTCCTCGGGAAATTGTCTTAAAATGTCGGGCTCGATGAATCGAGTTTAAATATATATAGATTGTATATACTATTGTCAAGAGAAATTAGTGAAAATCGACGAAAACTCAAATTATGGCACTCAGCACTATACCTCGGTTCGGTATTCGAAATTGCCGAATTTCGCGCTACCCCTATAAATGGGGTGTCTGCGGATAGGGGCTGACGAGGGCTGTGCAACGATACCAAATTTGGACCTTCGCTAGAAGAAAATTTTGAAAATTTTGGGATTTAAAAATCCAAAAACCGGTCAATGTATGGAAAGTTTATAACTTTCCTTTGAAAAAATTTGGGGAAATGATCTGGATAGATCGGGCTCGATGTATCGAGTTCAAATACCTCAATGTTTACTATACTAAAGTCAAAGGAAACTATGGAAAATCGACGAAAACCCAAATTATCGCACTCAGCACTATACCTCGATTCGGTATGTGGTTTTGCCAAATTTCGCGCTACCCCTATAAATGGGGTGTCTGCGGATAGGGGCTGACGAGGACTGTGCAACGATACCCAATTTGGAATTTCGCTAGAACAGAATTCTGAAAATTTTGGGGTTTAAAGTTCCAAAAAATAAACAATGGATAAACAATGTAGGGAAAATTTATAAATTTCCTTCGGAATTTTCCTCGGGAAATTGTCTTAAAATGTCGGGCTCGATGAATCGAGTTTAAATATATATAGATTGTATATACTATTGTCAAGAGAAATTAGTGAAAATCGACGAAAACTCAAATTATGGCACTCAGCACTATACCTCGGTTCGGTATTCGAAATTGCCGAATTTCGCGCTACCCCTATAAATGGGGTGTCTGCGGATAGGGGCTGACGAGGGCTGTGCAACGATACCAAATTTGGACCTTCGCTAGAAGAAAATTTTGAAAATTTTGGGATTTAAAAATCCAAAAACCGGTCAATGTATGGAAAGTTTATAACTTTCCTTTGAAAAAATTTGGGGAAATGATCTGGATAGATCGGGCTCGATGTATCGAGTTCAAATACCTCAATGTTTACTATACTAAAGTCAAAGGAAACTATGGAAAATCGACGAAAACCCAAATTATCGCACTCAGCACTATACCTCGATTCGGTATGTGGTTTTGCCAAATTTCGCGCTATCCCTATAAATGGGGTGTCTGCGGATAGGGGCTGACGAGGACTGTGCAACGATACCCAATTTGGAATTTCGCTAGAACAGAATTCTGAAAATTTTGGGGTTTAAAGTTCCAAAAAATAAACAATGGATAAACAATGTAGGGAAAATTTATAAATTTCCTTCGGAATTTTCCTCGGGAAATTGTCTTAAAATGTCGGGCTCGATGAATCGAGTTTAAATATATATAGATTGTATATACTATTGTCAAGAGAAATTAGTGAAAATCGACGAAAACTCAAATTATGGCACTCAGCACTATACCTCGGTTCGGTATTCGAAATTGCCGAATTTCGCGCTACCCCTATAAATGGGGTGTCTGCGGATAGGGGCTGACGAGGGCTGTGCAACGATACCAAATTTGGACCTTCGCTAGAAGAAAATTTTGAAAATTTTGGGATTTAAAAATCCAAAAACCGGTCAATGTATGGAAAGTTTATAACTTTCCTTTGAAAAAATTTGGGGAAATGATCTGGATAGATCGGGCTCGATGTATCGAGTTCAAATACCTCAATGTTTACTATACTAAAGTCAAAGGAAACTATGGAAAATCGACGAAAACCCAAATTATCGCACTCAGCACTATACCTCGATTCGGTATGTGGTTTTGCCAAATTTCGCGCTACCCCTATAAATGGGGTGTCTGCGGATAGGGGCTGACGAGGACTGTGCAACGATACCCAATTTGGAATTTCGCTAGAACAGAATTCTGAAAATTTTGGGGTTTAAAGTTCCAAAAAATAAACAATGGATAAACAATGTAGGGAAAATTTATAAATTTCCTTCGGAATTTTCCTCGGGAAATTGTCTTAAAATGTCGGGCTCGATGAATCGAGTTTAAATATATATAGATTGTATATACTATTGTCAAGAGAAATTAGTGAAAATCGACGAAAACTCAAATTATGGCACTCAGCACTATACCTCGGTTCGGTATTCGAAATTGCCGAATTTCGCGCTACCCCTATAAATGGGGTGTCTGCGGATAGGGGCTGACGAGGGCTGTGCAACGATACCAAATTTGGACCTTCGCTAGAAGAAAATTTTGAAAATTTTGGGATTTAAAAATCCAAAAACCGGTCAATGTATGGAAAGTTTATAACTTTCCTTTGAAAAAATTTGGGGAAATGATCTGGATAGATCGGGCTCGATGTATCGAGTTCAAATACCTCAATGTTTACTATACTAAAGTCAAAGGAAACTATGGAAAATCGACGAAAACCCAAATTATCGCACTCAGCACTATACCTCGATTCGGTATGTGGTTTTGCCAAATTTCGCGCTACCCCTATAAATGGGGTGTCTGCGGATAGGGGCTGACGAGGGCTGTGCAACGATACCCAATTTGGAATTTCGCTAGAACAGAATTCTGAAAATTTTGGGGTTTAAAGTTCCAAAAAATAAACAATGGATAAACAATGTAGGGAAAATTTATAAATTTCCTTCGGAATTTTCCTCGGGAAATTGTCTTAAAATGTCGGGCTCGATGAATCGAGTTTAAATATATATAGATTGTATATACTATTGTCAAGAGAAATTAGTGAAAATCGACGAAAACTCAAATTATGGCACTCAGCACTATACCTCGGTTCGGTATTCGAAATTGCCGAATTTCGCGCTACCCCTATAAATGGGGTGTCTGCGGATAGGGGCTGACGAGGGCTGTGCAACGATACCAAATTTGGACCTTCGCTAGAAGAAAATTTTGAAAATTTTGGGATTTAAAAATCCAAAAACCGGTCAATGTATGGAAAGTTTATAACTTTCCTTTGAAAAAATTTGGGGAAATGATCTGGATAGATCGGGCTCGATGTATCGAGTTCAAATACCTCAATGTTTACTATACTAAAGTCAAAGGAAACTATGGAAAATCGACGAAAACCCAAATTATCGCACTCAGCACTATACCTCGATTCGGTATGTGGTTTTGCCAAATTTCGCGCTACCCCTATAAATGGGGTGTCTGCGGATAGGGGCTGACGAGGACTGTGCAACGATACCCAATTTGGAATTTCGCTAGAACAGAATTCTGAAAATTTTGGGGTTTAAAGTTCCAAAAAATAAACAATGGATAAACAATGTAGGGAAAATTTATAAATTTCCTTCGGAATTTTCCTCGGGAAATTGTCTTAAAATGTCGGGCTCGATGAATCGAGTTTAAATATATATAGATTGTATATACTATTGTCAAGAGAAATTAGTGAAAATCGACGAAAACTCAAATTATGGCACTCAGCACTATACCTCGGTTCGGTATTCGAAATTGCCGAATTTCGCGCTACCCCTATAAATGGGGTGTCGGCGGATAGGGGCTGACGAGGGCTGTGCAACGATACCAAATTTGGACCTTCGCTAGAAGAAAATTTTGAAAATTTTGGGATTTAAAAATCCAAAAACCGGTCAATGTATGGAAAGTTTATAACTTTCCTTTGAAAAAATTTGGGGAAATGATCTGGATAGATCGGGCTCGATGTATCGAGTTCAAATACCTCAATGTTTACTATACTAAAGTCAAAGGAAACTATGGAAAATCGACGAAAACCCAAATTATCGCACTCAGCACTATACCTCGATTCGGTATGTGGTTTTGCCAAATTTCGCGCTACCCCTATAAATGGGGTGTCTGCGGATAGGGGCTGACGAGGACTGTGCAACGATACCCAATTTGGAATTTCGCTAGAACAGAATTCTGAAAATTTTGGGGTTTAAAGTTCCAAAAAATAAACAATGGATAAACAATGTAGGGAAAATTTATAAATTTCCTTCGGAATTTTCCTCGGGAAATTGTCTTAAAATGTCGGGCTCGATGAATCGAGTTTAAATATATATAGATTGTATATACTATTGTCAAGAGAAATTAGTGAAAATCGGCTGGTGTGTTTTCGCCTATGGTGGCTATAGTAGGTCGAGTAACCCTCTGGAATTAATAGGGTTTATAGATATTCATAACAGCTATCAAATGAGGCTAAATTTATGAACCCTAGCGCCGTCTAAGCAGTCCGTTCGGGCCGAAAACTGACAACCTTCATAGGCCGCTGGTGTTTTTTCGCCTATGGTGGCTATAGTAGGTCGAGTACCACTCTGGAATTAATAGGGTATATAGACATTTACAACAGCTATCAAATGAGGCTAAATTTATGAACCCTAGCGCCGTCTAAGTAGTCCGTTCGGGCCGAAAACTGACAATCTTCATAGGCCGCTGGTGTTTTTTTTTGCCTATGGTGGCTATAGTAGGTCGAGTACAACTCTGGACTTAATAAGATATATAGATAGTCATAATAGCTATCAAATGAGGCCAAATTTATGAACTCTAGCGCCGTCTAAGGGGTCCGTTCGGGCCGAAAACTGACAATCTTCATAGGCCGCTGGTGTTTTTCGCCTATGGTGGCTATAGTGGGTCGAGTACCACTCTGAAGTTAATAGGGTATATAGCCAGTTAAAATAGCTATCAAATAAGGCCAAATTTATGAACTCTAGCGCCGTCTAAGCAGTCCGTTCGGGCCGAAAATTGACAATCTTCATAGGCCGCTGGTGATTTTTCGCCTATGGTGGCTACAGTAGGTCGAGTACCACTCTGGACTTAATAGGATATATAGATAGTCATAATATCTATCAAATAAGGCCAAATTTATGAACTCTAGCGCCGTCTAAGGGGTCCGTTCGGGCCGAAAACTGACAATCTTCATAGGCCGCTGGTGTGTTTTCGCCTATGGTAGCTATAGTAGGTCGAGTACCACTCTGGACTTAAAAGGATATATAGATAGTCATAATAGCTATCAAATGAGGCCAAATTTATGAACTCTAGCGCCGTCTAAGTGGTCCGTTCGGGCCGAAAACTGACAATCTTCATAGGCCGCTGGTGTTTTTAGCCTATGGTGGCTATAGTGGGTCGAGTACCACTCTGAAGTTAATAGGGTATATAGCCAGTTAAAATAGCTATCAAATAAGGCCAAATTTATGAACTCTAGCGCCGTCTAAGCAGTCCGTTCGGGCCGAAAATTGATAATCTTCATAGGCCGCTGGTGATTTTTCGCCTATGGTGGCTATAGTAGGTCGAGTACTACTCTAGGATTAATAGGGTATATAGAGATTTATAACAGCTATCAAACGAGGCCAAATATGTGAACTGTAGCGCCGTCTAAGCTGTCCGTTCGGGCCGAAAACTGACAATCTTCATCGGCCGCTGGTGTTTTTTCGCGTATGGTGGTTATAGTAGGTCGAGTACCACTCTGGAATTAATAGGATATATAGGAAGTCATAATAGCTATCAAACGAGGCCAAATTTATGAACTCTATTGCCGTGTTAGCGGTTCTTTCGGGCCAAAAACTGACAATCTTCATCGGCCGCTGGTGTTTTTTCGCCTATGGTGGCTATAGTAGGTCGAGTACCACTCTGGACTTAATAGGATATATAGATAGTCATAATAGCCATCAAATGAGGGCAAATTTATTAACCCTAGCGCCGTCTAAGGGGTCCGTTCGGGCCGAAAACTGACAATCTTCATAGGCCGCTGGTGTTTTTTCGCCTATGGTGGCTACAGTAGGTCGAGTACCACTCTGGACTTAATAGGATATATAAACAGTCATAATAGCTATCAAATGAGGCCAAATTTATGAACTCTAGCGCCGTCTAAGGGGTCCGTTCGGGCCGAAAACTGACAATCTTCATAGGCCGCTGGTGTGTTTTCGCCTATGGTGGCTATAGTAGGTCGAGTAACCCTCTGGAATTAATAGGGTTTATAAACAGTCATAATAGCCATCAAATGAGGGCAAATTTATTAACCCTAGCGCCGTCTAAGGGGTCCGTTCGGGCCGAAAACTGACAATCTTCATAGGCCGCTGGTGTTTTTTCGCCTATGGTGGTTATAGTAGGTCGAGTACCACACTGGAATTGATAGGGTATATAGATATTCATAACAGGTATCAAATAAGGCTAAATTTATGAACTCTAGCGCCTTCTAAGCAGTCCGTTCGGGCCGAAAACTGACAATCTTCATAGGCCAATGGTGTTTTTTCGCCTATGGTGGCTATAGTCGGTCGAGTACCACTCTGGACTTAATAGGATATATAGATAGTCATAATAGCTATCAAGTGAGGCCAAATTTATGAACTGTAGCGTCGTCTAAGCAGTCCGTTCGGGCCGAAAATTGACAATCTTCATAGGCCGCTGGTGTTTTTCCGCCTATGGTGGCTACAGTAGGTCGAGTACCACTCTGGAATTAAAAGGGTGTATAGATATTCATAACAGGTATCAAATAAGGCTAAATTTATGAACTCTAGCGCCTTCTAAGCAGTCCGTTCGGGCCGAAAACTGACAATCTTCATAGGCCGCTGGTGATTTTTCGCCTATGGTGGCTACAGGAGGTCGAGTACCACTCTGGACTTAATAGGATATATAGATAGTCATAATATCTATCAAATGAGGCCAAATTTATGAACTCTAGCGCCGTCTAAGGGGTCCGTTCGGGCCGAAAACTGACAATCTTCATAGGCCGCTGGTGTGTTTTCGCCTATGGTAGCTATAGTAGGTCGAGTACCACTCTGGACTTAAAAGGATATATAGATAGTCATAATAGCTATCAAATGAGGCCAAATTTATGAACTCTAGCGCCGTCTAAGTGGTCCGTTCGGGCCGAAAACTGACAATCTTCATAGGCCGCTGGTGTTTTTAGCCTATGGTGGCTATAGTGGGTCGAGTACCACTCTGAAGTTAATAGGGTATATAGCCAGTTAAAATAGCTATCAAATAAGGCCAAATTTATGAACTCTAGCGCCGTCTAAGCAGTCCGTTCGGGCCGAAAATTGATAATCTTCATAGGCCGCTGGTGATTTTTCGCCTATGGTGGCTATAGTAGGTCGAGTACTACTCTAGGATTAATAGGGTATATAGAGATTTATAACAGCTATCAAACGAGGCCAAATATGTGAACTGTAGCGCCGTCTAAGCTGTCCGTTCGGGCCGAAAACTGACAATCTTCATCGGCCGCTGGTGTTTTTTCGCGTATGGTGGTTATAGTAGGTCGAGTACCACTCTGGAATTAATAGGATATATAGGAAGTCATAATAGCTATCAAACGAGGCCAAATTTATGAACTCTATTGCCGTGTTAGCGGTTCTTTCGGGCCAAAAACTGACAATCTTCATCGGCCGCTGGTGTTTTTTCGCCTATGGTGGCTATAGTAGGTCGAGTACCACTCTGGACTTAATAGGATATATAGATAGTCATAATAGCCATCAAATGAGGGCAAATTTATTAACCCTAGCGCCGTCTAAGGGGTCCGTTCGGGCCGAAAACTGACAATCTTCATAGGCCGCTGGTGTTTTTTCGCCTATGGAGGCTATAGTAGGTCGAGTACCACTCTGGACTTAATAGGATATATAGATAGTCATAATAGCCATCAAATGAGGGCAAATTTATTAACCCTAGCGCCGTCTAAGGGGTCCGTTCGGGCCGAAAACTGACAATCTTCATAGGCCGCTGGTGTTTTTTCGCCTATGGAGGCTATAGTAGGTCGAGTACCACTCTGGACTTAATAGGATATATAGATAGTCATAATAGCCATCAAATGAGGGCAAATTTATTAACCCTAGCGCCGTCTAAGGGGTCCGTTCGGGCCGAAAACTGACAATCTTCATAGGCCGCTGGTGTTTTTTCGCCTATGGTGGCTACAGTAGGTCGAGTACCACTCTGGACTTAATAGGATATATAGACAGTCATAATAGCTATCAAATGAGGCCAAATTTATGAACTCTAGCGCCGTCTAAGGGGTCCGTTCGGGCCGAAAACTGACAATCTTCATAGGCCGCTGGTGTGTTTTCGCCTATGGTGGCTATAGTAGGTCGAGTAACCCTCTGGAATTAATAGGGTTTATAGATATTCATAACAGCTATCAAATGAGGCTAAATTTATGAACCCTAGCGCCGTCTAAGCAGTCCGTTCGGGCCGAAAACTGACAACCTTCATAGGCCGCTGGTGTTTTTTCGCCTATGGTGGCTATAGTAGGTCGAGTACCACTCTGGAATTAATAGGGTATATAGACATTTACAACAGCTATCAAATGAGGCTAAATTTATGAACCCTAGCGCCGTCTAAGTAGTCCGTTCGGGCCGAAAACTGACAATCTTCATAGGCCGCTGGTGTTTTTTTTTTGCCTATGGTGGCTATAGTAGGTCGAGTACAACTCTGGACTTAATAAGATATATAGATAGTCATAATAGCTATCAAATGAGGCCAAATTTATGAACTCTAGCGCCGTCTAAGGGGTCCGTTCGGGCCGAAAACTGACAATCTTCATAGGCCGCTGGTGTTTTTCGCCTATGGTGGCTATAGTGGGTCGAGTACCACTCTGAAGTTAATAGGGTATATAGCCAGTTAAAATAGCTATCAAATAAGGCCAAATTTATGAACTCTAGCGCCGTCTAAGCAGTCCGTTCGGGCCGAAAATTGACAATCTTCATAGGCCGCTGGTGATTTTTCGCCTATGGTGGCTACAGTAGGTCGAGTACCACTCTGGACTTAATAGGATATATAGATAGTCATAATATCTATCAAATGAGGCCAAATTTATGAACTCTAGCGCCGTCTAAGGGGTCCGTTCGGGCCGAAAACTGACAATCTTCATAGGCCGCTGGTGTGTTTTCGCCTATGGTAGCTATAGTAGGTCGAGTACCACTCTGGACTTAAAAGGATATATAGATAGTCATAATAGCTATCAAATGAGGCCAAATTTATGAACTCTAGCGCCGTCTAAGTGATCCGTTCGGGCCGAAAACTGACAATCTTCATAGGCCGCTGGTGTTTTTTCGCCTATGGTGGCTATAGTGGGTCGAGTACCACTCTGAAGTTAATAGGGTATATAGCCAGTTAAAATAGCTATCAAATAAGGCCAAATTTATGAACTCTAGCGCCGTCTAAGCAGTCCGTTCGGGCCGAAAATTGATAATCTTCATAGGCCGCTGGTGATTTTTCGCCTATGGTGGCTATAGTAGGTCGAGTACTACTCTAGGATTAATAGGGTATATAGAGATTTATAACAGCTATCAAACGAGGCCAAATATGTGAACTGTAGCGCCGTCTAAGCTGTCCGTTCGGGCCGAAAACTGACAATCTTCATCGGCCGCTGGTGTTTTTTCGCGTATGGTGGTTATAGTAGGTCGAGTACCACTCTGGAATTAATAGGATATATAGGAAGTCATAATAGCTATCAAACGAGGCCAAATTTATGAACTCTATTGCCGTGTTAGCGGTTCTTTCGGGCCAAAAACTGACAATCTTCATCGGCCGCTGGTGTTTTTTCGCCTATGGTGGCTATAGTAGGTCGAGTACCACTCTGGAATTAATAGAGTATATAGATATTCATAACAGGTATCAAATAAGGCTAAATTTATGAACTCTAGCGCCGTCTATGGGGTCCGTTCGGGCCGAAAACTGACAATCTTCATAGGCCGTCGGTGGTTTTTCACCTATGGTGGCTATAGTAGGTCGAGTACCACTCTGAAGATAATAGGGTATATAGCCAGTTATAATAGCTATCAAATGAGGCTAAATTTATGAACTCTAGCGCCGTCTAAGGGGTCCGTTCGGGCCGAAAACTGACAACCTCCTAGGCCGCTTGTTTTTTTCGCCTATGGTGGCTATAATAGGTCGAGTACCACTCTGAAGGTAATAGGGTATATAGCCAGTTATAATAGCTATCAAATGAGGCAAAATTTATGAACTGTAGCGTCGTCTAAGCAGTCCGTTCGGGCCGAAAATTGACAATCTTCATAGGCCGCTGGTGTTTTTCAGCCTATGGTGGCTACAGTAGGTCGAGTACCACTCTGAAATTAATAGGGTATATAGATATTCATAACAGCTATCAAATAATGCAAAATTTATGAACTCTTGCGCCGTTTTAGCGGTTCGTTCGGGCCGAAAACTGACAATCTTCATCGGCCGCTGGTGTTTTTTCGCCTATGGTGGCTATAGTAGGTCGAGTATCACTCTGGACTTAATAGGATATGTAGATAGTCATAATAGCTATCAAATGAGGCCAAATTTATGAACTCTAGCGCCGTCTAAGGGGTCCGTTCGGGCCGAAAACTGACAATCTTCATAGGCCGCTGGTGTGTTTTCGCCTATGGTAGCTATAGTAGGTCGAGTACCACTCTGGACTTAAAAGGATATATAGATAGTCATAATAGCTATCAAATGAGGCCAAATTTATGAACTCTAGCGCCGTCTAAGTGGTCCGTTCGGGCCGAAAACTGACAATCTTCATAGGCCGCTGGTGTTTTTTCGCCTATGGTGGCTATAGTAGGTCGAGTACCACTCTGGAATTAATAGAGTATATAGATATTCATAACAGCTATCAAATAAGGCTAAATTTAAGAACTCTAGTGCCGTCTAAGGGGTCCGTTCGGGCCGAAAACTGACAATCATCATAGGCCGCGGATTATTTTTCGCCTATGGTGGCTACAGTAGGTCGAGTACCACTCTGGACTTAATAGGATATATAGACAGTCATAATAGCTATCAAATGAGGCCAAATTTATGAACTCTAGCGCCGTCTAAGGGGTCCGTTCGGGCCGAAAACTGACAATCTTCATAGGCCGCTGGTGTTTTTTCGCCTATGGTGGCTATAGTAGGTCGATTACCACTCTGGAATTAATAGGGTATATAAACAGTCATAATAGCCATCAAATGAGGGCAAATTTATTAACCCTAGCGCCGTCTAAGGGGTCCGTTCGGGCCGAAAACTGACAATCTTCATAGGCCGCTGGTGTTTTTTCGCCTATGGTGGCTATAGTAGGTCGAGTACCACTCTGGAATTAATAGAGTATATAGATATTCATAACAGCTATCAAATAAGGCTAAATTTATGAACTCTAGTGCCGTCTAAGGGGTCCGTTCGGGCCGAAAACTGACAATCTTCATAGGCCGCTGGTGTTTTTTCGCCTATGGTGGCTACAGTAGGTCGAGTACCACTCTGGACTTAATAGGATATATAGACAGTCATAATAGCTATCAAATGAGGCCAAATTTATGAACTCTAGCGCCGTCTAAGGGGTCCGTTCGGGCCGAAAACTGACAATCTTCATAGGCCGCTGGTGTTTTTTCGCCTATGGTGGCTATAGTAGGTCGATTACCACTCTGGAATTAATAGGGTATATAAACAGTCATAATAGCCATCAAATGAGGGCAAATTTATTAACCCTAGCGCCGTCTAAGGGGTCCGTTCGGGCCGAAAACTGACAATCTTCATAGGCCGCTGGTGTTTTTTCGCCTATGGTGGTTATAGTAGGTCGAGTACCACACTGGAATTGATAGGGTATATAGATATTCATAACAGGTATCAAATAAGGCTAAATTTATGAACTCTAGCGCCTTCTAAGCAGTCCGTTCGGGCCGAAAACTGACAATCTTCATAGGCCAATGGTGTTTTTTCGCCTATGGTGGCTATAGTCGGTCGAGTACCACTCTGGACTTAATAGGATATATAGATAGTCATAATAGCTATCAAGTGAGGCCAAATTTATGAACTGTAGCGTCGTCTAAGCAGTCCGTTCGGGCCGAAAATTGACAATCTTCAGAGGCCGCTGGTGTTTTTCCGCCTATGGTGGCTACAGTAGGTCGAGTACCACTCTGGAATTAATAGGATATATAGATAGTTATAATAGCTATCAAATGAGGCAAAATTTATGAACTCTTGCGCCGTTTTAGCGGTTCGTTCGGGCCGAAAACTGACAATCATCATAGGCCGCGGATTATTTTGCGCCTATGGTGGCTATAGTAGGTCGAGTACCACTCTGGAATTAAAAGGGTGTATAGATATTCATAACAGCTATCAAATGAGGCTAAATTTATGAACCCTAGCGCCGTCTAAGGGGTCCGTTCGGGCCGAAAACTGACAATCTTCATAGGCCGCTGGTGTTTTTTCGCCTATGGAGGCTATAGTAGGTCGAGTACCACTCTGGACTTAATAGGACATATAGATAGTCATAATAGCCATCAAATGAGGGCAAATTTATTAACCCTAGCGCCGTCTAAGGGGTCCGTTCGGGCCGAAAACTGACAATCTTCATAGGCCGCTGGTGTTTTTTCGCCTATGGAGGCTATAGTAGGTCGAGTACCACTCTGGACTTAATAGGATATATAGATAGTCATAATAGCCATCAAATGAGGGCAAATTTATTAACCCTAGCGCCGTCTAAGGGGTCCGTTCGGGCCGAAAACTGACAATCTTCATAGGCCGCTGGTGTTTTTTCGCCTATGGTGGCTACAGTAGGTCGAGTACCACTCTGGACTTAATAGGATATATAAACAGTCATAATATCTATCAAATGAGGCCAAATTTATGAACTCTAGCGCCGTCTAAGGGGTCCGTTCGGGCCGAAAACTGACAATCTTCATAGGCCGCTGGTGTGTTTTCGCCTATGGTGGCTATAGTAGGTCGAGTCACCCTCTGGAATTAATAGGGTTTATAAACAGTCATAATAGCCATCAAATGAGGGCAAATTTATTAACCCTAGCGCCGTCTAAGGGGTCCGTTCGGGCCGAAAACTGACAATCTTCATAGGCCGCTGGTGTTTTTTCGCCTATGGTGGTTATAGTAGGTCGAGTACCACACTGGAATTGATAGGGTATATAGATATTCATAACAGGTATCAAGTAAGGCTAAATTTATGAACTCTAGCGCCTTCTAAGCAGTCCGTTCGGGCCGAAAACTGACAATCTTCATAGGCCAATGGTGTTTTTTCGCCTATGGTGGCTATAGTCGGTCGAGTACCACTCTGGACTTAATAGGATATATAGATAGTCATAATAGCTATCAAGTGAGGCCAAATTTATGAACTGTAGCGTCGTCTAAGCAGTCCGTTCGGGCCGAAAATTGACAATCTTCATAGGCCGCTGGTGTTTTTCCGCCTATGGTGGCTACAGTAGGTCGAGTACTACTCTGGAATTAATAGGATATATAGATAGTTATAATAGCTATCAAATGAGGAAAAATTTATGAACTCTTGCGCCGTTTTAGCGGTTCGTTCGGGCCGAAAACTGACAATCATCATAGGCCGCGGATTATTTTGCGCCTATGGTGGCTATAGTAGGTCGAGTACCACTCTGGAATTAAAAGGGTGTATAGATATTCATAACAGCTATCAAATGAGGCTAAATTTATGAACCCTAGCGCCGTCTAAGGGGTCCGTTCGGGCCGAAAACTGACAATCTTCATAGGCCGCTGGTGTTTTTTCGCCTATGGAGGCTATAGTAGGTCGAGTACCACTCTGGACTTAAAAGGATATATAGATAGTCATAATAGCCATCAAATGAGGGCAAATTTATTAACCCTAGCGCCGTCTAAGGGGTCCGTTCGGGCCGAAAACTGACAATCTTCATAGGCCGCTGGTGTTTTTTCGCCTATGGAGGCTATAGTAGGTCGAGTACCACTCTGGACTTAATAGGATATATAGATAGTCATAATAGCCATCAAATGAGGGCAAATTTATTAACCCTAGCGCCGTCTAAGGGGTCCGTTCGGGCCGAAAACTGACAATCTTCATAGGCCGCTGGTGTTTTTTCGCCTATGGTGGCTACAGTAGGTCGAGTACCACTCTGGACTTAATAGGATATATAGACAGTCATAATAGCTATCAAATGAGGCCAAATTTATGAACTCTAGCGCCGTCTAAGGGGTCCGTTCGGGCCGAAAACTGACAATCTTCATAGGCCGCTGGTGTGTTTTCGCCTATGGTGGCTATAGTAGGTCGAGTAACCCTCTGGAATTAATAGGGTTTATAGATATTCATAACAGCTATCAAATGAGGCTAAATTTATGAACCCTAGCGCCGTCTAAGCAGTCCGTTCGGGCCGAAAACTGACAACCTTCATAGGCCGCTGGTGTTTTTTCGCCTATGGTGGCTATAGTAGGTCGAGTACCACTCTGGAATTAATAGGGTATATAGACATTTACAACAGCTATCAAATGAGGCTAAATTTATGAACCCTAGCGCCGTCTAAGTAGTCCGTTCGGGCCGAAAACTGACAATCTTCATAGGCCGCTGGTGTTTTTTTTTGCCTATGGTGGCTATAGTAGGTCGAGTACAACTCTGGACTTAATAAGATATATAGATAGTCATAATAGCTATCAAATGAGGCCAAATTTATGAACTCTAGCGCCGTCTAAGGGGTCCGTTCGGGCCGAAAACTGACAATCTTCATAGGCCGCTGGTGTTTTTCGCCTATGGTGGCTATAGTGGGTCGAGTACCACTCTGAAGTTAATAGGGTATATAGCCAGTTAAAATAGCTATCAAATAAGGCCAAATTTATGAACTCTAGCGCCGTCTAAGCAGTCCGTTCGGGCCGAAAATTGACAATCTTCATAGGCCGCTGGTGATTTTTCGCCTATGGTGGCTACAGTAGGTCGAGTACCACTCTGGACTTAATAGGATATATAGATAGTCATAATATCTATCAAATGAGGCCAAATTTATGAACTCTAGCGCCGTCTAAGGGGTCCGTTCGGGCCGAAAACTGACAATCTTCATAGGCCGCTGGTGTGTTTTCGCCTATGGTAGCTATAGTAGGTCGAGTACCACTCTGGACTTAAAAGGATATATAGATAGTCATAATAGCTATCAAATGAGGCCAAATTTATGAACTCTAGCGCCGTCTAAGTGGTCCGTTCGGGCCGAAAACTGACAATCTTCATAGGCCGCTGGTGTTTTTAGCCTATGGTGGCTATAGTGGGTCGAGTACCACTCTGAAGTTAATAGGGTATATAGCCAGTTAAAATAGCTATCAAATAAGGCCAAATTTATGAACTCTAGCGCCGTCTAAGCAGTCCGTTCGGGCCGAAAATTGATAATCTTCATAGGCCGCTGGTGATTTTTCGCCTATGGTGGCTATAGTAGGTCGAGTACTACTCTAGGATTAATAGGGTATATAGAGATTTATAACAGCTATCAAACGAGGCCAAATATGTGAACTGTAGCGCCGTCTAAGCTGTCCGTTCGGGCCGAAAACTGACAATCTTCATCGGCCGCTGGTGTTTTTTCGCGTATGGTGGTTATAGTAGGTCGAGTACCACTCTGGAATTAATAGGATATATAGGAAGTCATAATAGCTATCAAACGAGGCCAAATTTATGAACTCTATTGCCGTGTTAGCGGTTCTTTCGGGCCAAAAACTGACAATCTTCATCGGCCGCTGGTGTTTTTTCGCCTATGGTGGCTATAGTAGGTCGAGTACCACTCTGGAATTAATAGAGTATATAGATATTCATAACAGGTATCAAATAAGGCTAAATTTATGAACTCTAGCGCCGTCTATGGGGTCCGTTCGGGCCGAAAACTGACAATCTTCATAGGCCGTCGGTGGTTTTTCACCTATGGTGGCTATAGTAGGTCGAGTACCACTCTGAAGATAATAGGGTATATAGCCAGTTATAATAGCTATCAAATGAGGCTAAATTTATGAAGTCTAGCGCCGTCTAAGGGGTCCGTTCGGGCCGAAAACTGACAACCTCCTAGGCCGCTTGTGCTTTTTCGCCTATGGTGGCTATAATAGGTCGAGTACCACTCTGAAGGTAATAGGGTATATAGCCAGTTATAATAGCTATCAAATGAGGCCAAATTTATGAACTGTAGCGTCGTCTAAGCAGTCCGTTCGGGCCGAAAATTGAAAATCTTCATAGGCCGCTGGTGTTTTTCAGCCTATGGTGGCTACAGTAGGTCGAGTACCACTCTGAATTTAATAGGGTATATAGATATTCATAACAGCTATCAAATAATGCAAAATTTATGAACTCTTGCGCCGTTTTAGCGGTTCGTTCGGGCCGAAAACTGACAATCTTCATCGGCCGCTGGTGTTTTTTCGCCTATGGTGGCTATAGTAGGTCGAGTATCACTCTGGACTTAATAGGATATATAGATAGTCATAATAGCTATCAAATGAGGCCAAATTTATGAACTCTAGCGCCGTCTAAGGGGTCCGTTCGGGCCGAAAACTGACAATCTTCATAGGCCGCTGGTGTGTTTTCGCCTATGGTAGCTATAGTAGGTCGAGTACCACTCTGGACTTAAAAGGATATATAGATAGTCATAATAGCTATCAAATGAGGCCAAATTTATGAACTCTAGCGCCGTCTAAGTGGTCCGTTCGGGCCGAAAACTGACAATCTTCATAGGCCGCTGGTGTTTTTTCGCCTATGGTGGCTATAGTAGGTCGAGTACCACTCTGGAATTAATAGAGTATATAGATATTCATAACAGCTATCAAATAAGGCTAAATTTATGAACTCTAGTGCCGTCTAAGGGGTCCGTTCGGGCCGAAAACTGACAATCATCATAGGCCGCGGATTATTTTGCGCCTATGGTAGCTATAGTAGGTCGAGTGCCACTCTGGAATTAAAAGGGTGTATAGATATTCATAACAGCTATCAAATGAGGCTAAATTTGTGAACCCCAGCGCCGTCTAAGGGGTCCGTTCGGGCCGAAAACTGACAATCTTCATAGGCCGCTGGTGTTTTTTCGCCTATGGAGGCTATAGTAGGTCGAGTATCACTCTGGACTTAATAGGATATATAGATAGTCATAATAGCTATCAAATGAGGGCAAATTTATTAACCCTAGCGCCGTCTAAGGGGTCCGTTCGGGCCGAAAACTGACAATCTTCATAGGCCGCTGGTGTTTTTTCGCCTATGGTGGCTACAGTAGGTCGAGTACCACTCTGGACTTAATAGGATATATAGACAGTCATAATAGCTATCAAATGAGGCCAAATTTATGAACTCTAGCGCCGTCTAAGGGGTCCGTTCGGGCCGAAAACTGACAATCTTCATAGGCCGCTGGTGTGTTTTCGCCTATGGTGGCTATAGTATGTCGAGTACCACTTTGGAATTAATAGGGTTTATAGATATTCATAACAGCTATCAAATGAGGTTAAATTTATGAACCCTAGCGCCGTCTAAGCAGTCCGTTCGGGCCGAAAACTGACAACCTTCATAGGCCGCTGGTGTTTTTTCGCCTATGGTGGCTATAGTAGGTCGAGTATCACTCTGGAATTAATAGGGTATATAGACATTTACAACAGCTATCAAATGAGGCTAAATTTATGAACCCTAGCGCCGTCTAATTAGTCCGTTCGGGCCGAAAACTGACAATCTTCATAGGCCGCTGGTGTTTTTTTTTTGCCTATGGTGGCTATATTAGGTCGAGTACCACTCTGGACTTAATAGGATATATAGACAGTCATAATAGCTATCAAATGAGGCCAAATTTATGAACTCTAGCGCCGTCTAAGGGGTCCGTTCGGGCCGAAAACTGACAATCTTCATAGGCCGCTGGTGTGTTTTCGCCTATGGTAGCTATAGTAGGTCGAGTACCACTCTGGAATCAATAGGATAGATAGGTAGTTGTAATAGCCTATGATGGCTATAGTAGGTCGAGTACCACTCTGGAATTAATAGGGTATATAGACATTTACAACAGCTATCAAATAAGTCCAAATTTATGAACTGAAGTGCCGTCTAAGCAGTCCGTTCGGGCCGAAAACTGACAATCTTCATCGGCCGCTGGTGTTTTTTCGGCTATGGTGGCTATAGTAGGTCGAGTACCACTCTGGAATTAATAGAGTATATAGATATTCATAACAGCTATCAAATAAGGCTAAATTTATGAACTCTAGTGCCATCTAAGGGGTCCGTTCGGGCCGAAAACTGACAATCATCATAGGCCGCGGATTATTTTGCGCCTATGGTGGCTATAGTAGGTCGAGTACCACTCTGGAATTAAAAGGGTGTATAGATATTCATAACAGCTATCAAATGAGGCTAAATTTATGAACCCCAGCGCCGTCTAAGGGGTCCGTTCGGGCCGAAAACTGACAATCTTCATAGGCCGCTGGTGTTTTTTCGCCTATGGAGGCTATAGTAGGTCGAGTATCACTCTGGACTTAATAGGATATATAGATAGTCATAATAGCCATCAAATGAGGGCAAATTTATTAACCCTAGCGCCGTCTAAGGGGTCCGTTCGGGCCGAAAACTGACAATCTTCATAGGCCGCTGGTGTTTTTTCGCCTATGGTGGCTACAGTAGGTCGAGTACCACTCTGGACTTAATAGGATATATAGACAGTCATAATAGCTATCAAATGAGGCCAAATTTATGAACTCTAGCGCCGTCTAAGGGGTCCGTTCGGGCCGAAAACTGACAATCTTCATAGGCCGCTGGTGTGTTTTCGCCTATGGTGGCTATAGTAGGTCGAGTATCACTCTGGAATTAATAGGGTATATAGACATTTACAACAGCTATCAAATGAGGCTAAATTTATGAACCCTAGCGCCGTCTAAGTAGTCCGTTCGGGCCGAAAACTGACAATCTTCATAGGCCGCTGGTGTTTTTTTTTGCCTATGGTGGCTATAGTAGGTCGAGTACCACTCTGGACTTAATAGGATATATAGATAGTCATAATAGCTATCAAATGAGGCCAAATTTATGAACTCTAGCGCCGTCTAAGGGGTCCGTTCGGGCCGAAAACTGACAATCTTCATAGGCCGCTGGTGTTTTTCGCCTATGGTGGCTATAGTGGGTCGAGTACCACTCTGAAGTTAATAGGGTATATAGCCAGTTAAAATAGCTATCAAATAATGCCAAATTTATGAACTCTAGCGCCGTCTAAGCAGTCCGTTCGGGCCGAAAATTGACAATCTTCATAGGCCGCTGGTGATTTTTCGCCTATGGTGGCTACAGTAGGTCGAGTACCACTCTGGACTTAATAGGATATATAGATAGTCATAATAGCTATCAAATGAGGCCAAATTTATGAACTCTAGCGCCGTCTAAGGGGTCCGTTCGGGCCGAAAACTGACAATCTTCATAGGCCGCTGGTGTGTTTTCGCCTATGGTAGCTATAGTAGGTCGAGTACCACTCTGGAATTAATAGGGTATATAGATATTCATAACAGCTATCAAATGAGGCTAAATTTATGAACCCTAGCGCCGTCTAAGGGGTCCGTTTGGGCCGAAAACTGACAATCTTCATAGGCCGCTGGTGTTTTTTCGCCTATGGTGGCTATAGTAGGTCGAGTACCACTCTGGAGTTAATAGGGTATATAGTCAGTTAAAGTAGCTATCAGATGAGGCCAAACTTATGAACTCTAGCGCCGTCTAAGGGGTCCGTTCGGGCCGAAAACTGACTTTTACATAGGCCGCTGGTATTTTTTCGCCTATGGTGGCTATAGTAGGTAGAGTACCACTCTGGAATTAATAAGGTATATAGCCAGTTAAAAAAGCTATCAAATAAGGCCAAATTTATGAACTGAAGTGCCGTCTAAGCAGTCCGTTCGGGCCGAAAACTGACAATCCTCATAGGCCGTCGGTGGTTTTTCACCTATGGTGGCTATAGTAGGTCGAGTACCACTCTGGAATTAATAGGGTATATAGCCAGTTATAATAGCTATCAAATGAGGCCAAATTTATGAACTCAAGCGCCTTCTAAGGGGTTCGTTCGGGCCGAAAACTGACAATCCTCATAGGCCGTCGGTGGTTTTTCACCTATGGTGGCTATAGTAGGTCGAGTACCAATCTGGAATTAATAGGGTATATAGTCAGTTATAATAGCTATCAAATGAGGCCAAATTTATGAACTGTAGCGTCGTCTAAGCAGTCCGTTCGGGCCAAAAATTGACAATCTTCATAGGCCGCTGGTGTTTTTCCGCCTATGGTGGCTACAGTAGGTCAAGTACCACTCTGGAATTAATAGGATATATAGATAGTTATAATAGCTATCAAATGAGGCCAAATTTATGAACTCTTGCGCCGTTTTAGCGGTTCGTTTGGGCTGAAAACTGACAATCATCATAGGCCGCGGATTATTTTGCGCCTATGGTGGCTATAGTAGGTCGAGTACCACTCTGGAATTAATAGAGTATATAGATATTCATAACAGCTATCAAATGAGGCTAAATTTATGAACCCCAGCGCCGTCTAAGGGGTCCGTTCGGGCCGAAAACTGACAATCTTCATAGGCCGCTGGTGTTTTTTCGCCTATGGAGGCTATAGTAGGTCGAGTACCACTCTGGACTTAATAGGATATATAGATAGTCATAATAGCCATCAAATAAGGGCAAATTTATTAACCCTAGCGCCGTCTAAGGGGTCCGTTCGGGCCGAAAACTGACAATCTTCATAGGCCGCTGGTGTTTTTTCGCCTATGGTGGCTACAGTAGGTCAAGTACCACTCTGGACTTAATAGGATATATAGACAGTCATAATAGCTATCAAATGAGGCCAAATTTATGAACTCTAGCGCCGTCTAAGGGGTCCGTTCGGGCCGAAAACTGACAATCTTCATAGGCCGCTGGTGTGTTTTCGCCTATGGTGGCTATAGTAGGTTGAGTACCACTCTGGAATTAATAGGGTTTATAGATATTCATAACAGCTATCAAATGAGGTTAAATTTATGAACCCTAGCGCCGTCTAAGCAGTCCGTTCGGGCCGAAAACTGACAACCTTCATAGGCCGCTGGTGTTTTTTCGCCTATGGTGGCTATAGTAGGTCGAGTACCACTCTGGACTTAATAGGATATATAGATAGTCATAATAGCCATCAAATGAGGGCAAATTTATTAACCCTAGCGCCGTCTAAGGGGTCCGTTCGGGCCGAAAACTGACAATCTTCATAGGCCGCTGGTGTTTTTTCGCCTATGGTGGCTACAGTAGGTCGAGTACCACTCTGGACTTAATAGGATATATAAACAGTCATAATAGCCATCAAATGAGGCCAAATTTATGAACTCGAGCGCCTTCTAAGGGGTCCGTTCGGGCCGAAAACTGACAATCCTCATAGGCCGTCGGTGGTTTTTCACCTATGGTGGCTATAGTAGGTCGAGTACCACTCTGGAATTAATAGGGTATATAGCCAGTTATAATAGCTATCAAATGAGGACAAATTTATGAACTTTAGCGTCGTCTAAGCAGTCCGTTCGGGCCGAAAATTGACAATCTTCATAGGCCGCTGGTGTTTTTCCGCCTATGGTGGCTACAGTAGGTCGAGTACCACTCTGGAATTAATAGTGTATATAGATATTCATAACAGCTATCAAATAAGGCTAAATTTATGAACTCTAGTGCCGTCTAAGGGGTCCGTTCGGGCCGAAAACTGACAATCATCATAGGCCGCGGATTATTTTGCGCCTATGGTGGCTACAGTAGGTCGAGTACCACTCTGGACTTAATAGGATATATAGACAGTCATAATAGTTATCAAATGAGGCCAAATTTATGAACTCTAGCGCCGTCTAAGGGGTCCGTTCGGGCCGAAAACTGACAATCTTCATAGGCCGCTGGTGTGTTTTCGCCTATGGTGGCTATAGTATGTCGAGTACCACTCTGGAGTTAATATGGTATATAGTCAGTTAAAATAGCTATCAGATGAGGCCAAACTTATGAACCCTAGCGCCGTCTAAGCAGTCCGTTCGGGCCGAAAACTGACAACCTTCATAGGCCGCTGGTGTTTTTTCGCCTATGGTGGCTATAGTAGGTCGAGTATCACTCTGGAATTAATAGGGTATATAGACATTTACAACAGCTATCAAATGAGGCTAAATTTATGAACCCTAGCGCCGTCTAAGGGGTCCGTTTGGGCCGAAAACTGACAATCTTCATAGGCCGCTGGTGTTTTTCGCCTATGGTGGCTATAGTGGGTCGAGTACCTCTCTGAAGTTAATAGGGTATATAGCCAGTTAAAATAGCTATCAAATGAGGCCAAATTTATGAACTCTAGCGCCGTCTAAGGGGTCCGTTCGGGCCGAAAACTAACAATCTTCATAGGCCGCTGGTGTTTTTCGCCTATGGTGGCTATAGTGGGTCGAGTACCACTCTGAAGTTAATAGGGTATATAGCCAGTTAAAATAGCTATCAAATAAGGCCAAATTTATGAACTCTAGCGCCGTCTAAGCAGTCCGTTCGGGCCGAAAATTGACAATCTTCATAGGCCGCTGGTGATTTTTCGCCTATGGTGGCTACAGTAGGTCGAGTACCACTCTGGACTTAATAGGATATATAGTCAGTTAAAATAGCTATCAGATGAGGCCAAACTTATGAACCCTAGCGCCGTCTAAGCAGTCCGTTCGGGCCGAAAACTGACAACCTTCATAGGCCGCTGGTGTTTTTTCGCCTATGGTGGCTATAGTAGGTCGAGTATCACTCTGGAATTAATAGGGTATATAGACATTTACAACAGCTATCAAATGAGGCTAAATTTATGAACCCTAGCGCCGTCTAAGGGGTCCGTTTGGGCCGAAAACTGACAATCTTCATAGGCCGCTGGTGTTTTTCGCCTATGGTGGCTATAGTGGGTCGAGTACCTCTCTGAAGTTAATAGGGTATATAGCCAGTTAAAATAGCTATCAAATGAGGCCAAATTTATGAACTCTAGCGCCGTCTAAGGGGTCCGTTCGGGCCGAAAACTAACAATCTTCATAGGCCGCTGGTGTTTTTCGCCTATGGTGGCTATAGTGGGTCGAGTACCACTCTGAAGTTAATAGGGTATATAGCCAGTTAAAATAGCTATCAAATAAGGCCAAATTTATGAACTCTAGCGCCGTCTAAGCAGTCCGTTCGGGCCGAAAATTGACAATCTTCATAGGCCGCTGGTGATTTTTCGCCTATGGTGGCTACAGTAGGTCGAGTACCACTCTGGACTTAATAGGATATATAGACAGTCATAATAGCTATCAAATGAGGCCAAATTTATGAACTCTAGCGCCGTCTAAGGGGTCCGTTCGGGCCGAAAACTGACAATCTTCATAGGCCGCTGGTGTTTTTTCGCCTATGGTGGCTATAGTAGGTCGAGTACCACTCTGGAGTTAATATGGTATATAGTCAGTTAAAATAGCTATCAGATGAGGCCAAACTTATGAACTCTTGCGCCGTCTAAGGGGTCCGTTCGGGCCGAAAACTGACAATCCTCATAGGCCGTCGGTGGTTTTTCACCTATGGTGGCTATAGTAGGTCGAGTACCAATCTGGAATTAATAGGGTATATAGCCAGTTATAATAGCTATCAAATGAGGCCAAATTTATGAACTCGAGCGCCTTCTAAGGGGTCCGTTCGGGCCGAAAACTGACAATCCTCATAGGCCGTCGGTGGTTTTTCACCTATGGTGGCTATAGTAGGTCGAGTACCAATCTGGAATTAATAGGGTATATAGCCAGTTATAATAGCTATCAAATGAGGCCAAATTTATGAACTGTAGCGTCGTCTAAGCAGTCCGTTCGGGCCGAAAATTGACAATCTTCATAGGCCGCTGGTGTTTTTCCGCCTATGGTGGCTACAGTAGGTCGAGTACCACTCTGGAATTAATAGAGTATATAGATATTCATAACAGCTATCAAATAAGGCTAAATTTATGAACTCTAGTGCCGTCTAAGGGGTCCGTTCGGGCTGAAAACTGACAATCATCATAGGCCGCGGATTATTTTGCGCCTATGGTGGCTATAGTAGGTCGAGTACCACTCTGGAATTAAAAGGGTGTATAGATATTCATAACAGCTATCAAATGAGGCTAAATTTATGAACCCCAGCGCCGTCTAAGGGGTCCGTTCGGGCCGAAAATTGACAATTTTCATAGGCCGCTGGTGTTTTTCCGCCTATGGTGGCTACAGTAGGTCGAGTACCACTCTGGAATTAATAGAGTATATAGATATTCATAACAGCTATCAAATGAGGCCAAATATATGAACTCTAGCGCCGTCTAAGGGGTCCGTTCGGGCCGAAAACTGACAATCTTCATAGGCCGCTGGTGTGTTTTCGCCTATGGTAGCTATAGTAGGTCGAGTACCACTCTGGACTTAAAAGGATATATAAATAGTCATAATAGCTATCAAATGAGGCCAAATTTATGAACTCTAGCGCCGTCTAAGTGGTCCGATCGGGCCGAAAACTGACAATCTTCATAGGCCGCTGGTGTTTTTCGCCTATGGTGGCTATAGTGGGTCGAGTACCACTCTGAAGTTAATAGGCTATATAGCCAGTTAAAATAGCTATCAAATAAGGCCAAATTTATGAACTCTAGCGCCGTCAAAGCAGTCCGTTCGGGCCGAAAATTGACAATCTTCATAGGCCGCTGGTGATTTTTCGCCTATGGTGGCTATAGTAGGTCAAGTACTACTCTGGGATTAATAGGGTATATAGAGATTTATAACAGCTATCAAACGAGGCCAAATATGTGAACTGTAGCGCCGTCTAAGCTGTCCGTTCGGGCCGAAAACTGACAATCTTCATCGGCCGCTGGTGTTTTTTCGCGTATGGTGGTTATAGTAGGTCGAGTACCACTCTGGAATTAATAGGATATATAGGAAGTCATAATAGCTATCAAATGAGGCCAAATTTATGAACTCTATTGCCGTGTTAGCGGTTCTTTCGGGCCAAAAACTGACAATCTTCATCGGCCGCTGGTGTTTTTTCGCCTATGGTGGCTATAGTAGGTCGAGTACCACTCTGGAATTAAAAGAGTATATAGATATTCATAACAGGTATCAAATAAGGCTAAATTTATGAACTCTAGCGCCGTCTATGGGGTCCGTTCGGGCCGAAAACTGACAATCTTCATAGGCCGTCGGTGGTTTTTCACCTATGGTGGCTATAGTAGGTCGAGTACCACTCTGAAGATAATAGGGTATATAGCCAGTAATAATAGCTATCAAATGAGGCTAAATATATGAACTCTAGCGCCGTCTAAGGGGTCCGTTCGGGCCGAAAACTGACAACCTCCTAGGCCGCTTGTGCTTTTTCGCCTATGGTGGCTATAGTAGGTCGAGTACCACTCTGAAGGTAATAGGGTATATAGCCAGTTATAATAGCTATCAAATGAGGCCAAATTTATGAACTGTAGCGTCGTCTAAGCAGTCCGTTCGGGCCGAAAATTGACAATCTTCATAGGCCGCTGGTGTTTTTCAGCCTATGGTGGCTACAGTAGGTCGAGTACCACTCTGGAATTAATAGGGTATATAGATATTCATAACAGCTATCAAATAATGCAAAATTTATGAACTCTTGCGCCGTTTTAGCGGTTCGTTCGGGCCGAAAACTGACAATCTTCATCGGCCGCTGGTGTTTTTTCGCCTATGGTGGCTATAGTAGGTCGAGTACCACTCTGGAATTAATAGAGTATATAGATAGTCATAATAGCTATCAAATGAGGCCAAATTTATGAACTCTAGCGCCGTTTAAGGGGTCCGTTCGGGCCGAAAACTGACAATCTTCATAGGCCGCTGGTGTGTTTTCGCCTATGGTAGCTATAGTAGGTCGAGTACCATTCTGGACTTAAAAGGATATATAGATAGTCATAATAGCTATCAAATGAGGCCAAATTTATGAACTCTAGCGCCGTCTAAGTGGTCCGTTCGGGCCGAAAACTGACAATCTTCATAGGCCGCTGTCGTTTTTCGGCTATGGTGGCTTTAGTGGGTCGAGTACCACTCTGAAGTTAATAGGGTATATAGCCAGTTAAAATAGCTATCAAATAAGGCCAAATTTATGAACTCTAGCGCCGTCTAAGCAGTCCGTTCGGGCCGAAAATTGACAATCTTCATAGGCCGCTGGTGTTTTTCAGCCTATGGTGGCTACAGTAGGTCGAGTAACACTCTGGAATTAATAGGGTATATAGATATTCATAACAGCTATCAAATAATGCAAAATTTATGAACTCTTGCGCCGTTTTAGCGGTTCGTTCGGGCCGAAAACTGAGAATCTTCATCGGCCGCTGGTGTTTTTTCGCCTATGGTGGCTATAGTAGGTCGAGTACCACTCTGGAATTAATAGAGTATATAGATATTCATAACAGCTATCAAATAAGGCTAAATTTATGAACTCTAGTGCCGTCTAAGGGGTCCGTTCGGGCCGAAAACTGACAATCATCATAGGCCGCGGATTATTTTGCGCCTATGGTGGCTATAGTAGGTCGAGTACCACTCTGGAATTAAAAGGGTGTATAGATATTCATAACAGCTATCAAATGAGGCTAAATTTATGAACCCCAGCGCCGCCTAAAGGGTCCGTTCGGGCCGAAAACTGACAATCATAATAGGCCGCGGATTATTTTGCGCCTATGGTGGCTATAGTAGGTCGAGTACCACTCTGGAATTAAAAGGGTGTATAGATATTCATAACAGCTATCAAATGAGGCTAAATTTATGAACCCTAGCGCCGTATAAGGGGTCCGTTCGGGCCGAAAACTGACAATCTTCATAGGCCGCTGGTGTTTTTTCGCCTATGGAGGCTATAGTAGGTCGAGTACCACTCTGGACTTAATAGGATATATAGATAGTCATAATAGCCATCAAATGAGGGCAAATTTATTAACCCTAGCGCCGTCTAAGGGGTCCGTTCGGGCCGAAAACTGACAATCTTCATAGGCCGCTGGTGTTTTTTCGCCTATGGTGGCTACAGTAGGTCGAGTACCACTCTGGACTTAATAGGATATATAGACCGTCATAATAGCTATCAAATGAGGCCAAATTTATGAACTCTAGCGCCGTCTAAGGGGTCCGTTCGGGCCGAAAACTGACAATCTTCATAGGCCGCTGGTGTGTTTTCGCCTATGGTGGCTATAGTAGGTCGAGTACCACTCTGGAATTAATAGGGTTTATAGATATTCATAACAGCTATCAAATGAGGCTAAATTTATTAACCCTAGCGCCGTCTAAGGGGTCCGTTCGGGCCGAAAACTGACAATCTTCATAGGCCGCTGGTGTTTTTTCGCCTATGGTGGCTACAGTAGGTCGAGTACCACTCTGGACTTAATAGGGTATATAGCAAGTTATAATAGCTATCAAACGAGGCCAAATTTATGAACTGTAGCGTCGTCTAAGCAGTCCGTTCGGGCCGAAAATTGACAATCTTCATAAGCCGCTGGTGTTTTTTCGCCTATGGTGGCTATAGTAGGTCGAGTACCACTCTGGAATTAATAGGATATATAGATAGTTATAATAGCCATCAAATGAGGGCAAATTTATTAACCCTAGCGCCGTCTAAGCAGTCCGTTCGGGCCAAAAACTGACAATCTTCATAGGCCGCTGGTGTTTTTTCGCCTATGGTGGCTATAGTAGGTCGAGTACCTTTTTGGAATTAATAGGGTATATAGACATTTACAACAGCTATCAAATGAGGCTAAATTTATGAACCCTAGCGCCGTCTAAGCAGTCCGTTCGGGCCGAAAACTGACAATCTTGATAGGCCGCTGGTGTTTTTTCGCCTATGGTGGCTATAGAAGGTCGAGTACCACTCTGGACTTAATAGGATATATAGATAGTCATAATAGCTATCAAATGAGGCCAAACTTATGAACTCTAGCGCCGTCTAAGGGGTCCGTTCGGGCCGAAAACTGACAATCTTCATAGGCCGCATGTGTTTTTTCGCCTATGGTGGCTATAGTAGGTCGAGTACCACTCTGGAATTAAAAGAGTTTATAGATATTCATAACAGCTATCAAATGAGGCTAAATTTATGAACCCTACCGCCGTCTAAGCAGTCCGTTCGGGCCAAAAACTGGCAACCTTCATAGGCCGCTGGTGTTTTTTCGCCTATGGTGGCTATAGTAGGTCGAGTACCACTCTGGAATTAATAGGGTATATGGACATTTACAACAGCTATCAAATGAGGCTAAATTTATGAACCCTAGCGCCGTCTAAGCAGTCCGTTAGGGCCGAAAACTGACAATCTTCATAGGCCGCTGGTGTTTTTTCGCCTATGGTGGCTGTAGTAGGTAGAGTACCACTCTGGAATTAATAGGGTATATAGCCAATTAAAATAGCTATCAAATGAGGCCACACTTATGAACTGAAGTGCCGTCTAAGGGGTCCGTTCGGGCCGAAAATTGACAATCTTCATAGGCCGCTGGTGTTTTTCCGCCTATGGTGGCTACAGTAGGTCGAGTACCACTCTGGAATTAATAGGATATATAGATAGTTATAATAGCTATCAAATGAGGCAAAATTTATGAACTCTTGCGCCGTTTTAGCGGTTCGTTCGGGCCGAAAACTGACAATCATCATAGGCCGTCGGTGGTTTTTCACCTATGGTGGCTATAGTAGGTCAAGTACCACTCTGGAATTAATAGGGTATATAGCCAGTTATAATAGCTATCAAATGAGGCTAAATTTATGAACTCTAGCGCCTTCTAAGGGGTCCGTTCGGGCCGAAAACTGACAATCCTCATAGGCCGTCGGTGGTTTTTCACCTATGGTGGCTATAGTAGGTCGAGTGCCACTCTGGAATTAATAGGGTATATAGCCAGTTATAATAGCTATCAAATGAGGCCAAATTTATGAACTGTAGCGTCGTCTAAGCAGTCCGTTCGGGCCGAAAATTGACAATCTTCATCGGCCGCTGGTGTTTTTTCGCCTATGGTGGCTTTAGTAGGTCGAGTACCACTCTGGAATTAATAGGGTATATAGGTATTCATAACAGCTATCAAATATTTTGCGCCTATGGTGGCTATAGTAGGTCGAGTACCACTCTGGAATTAAAAGGGTGTATAGATATTCATAACAGCTATCAAATAAGGCTAAATTTATGAACTCTAGCGCCGTCTAAGTGGTCCGTTCGGGCCGAAAACTGACAATCTTCATAGGCCGCTGGTGTTTTTCGCCTATGGTGGCTATAGTGGGTCGAGTACCACTCTGAAGTTAATAGGCTATATAGCCAGTTAAAATAGCTATCAAATAAGGCCAAATTTATGAACTCTAGCGCCGTCTAAGCAGTCCGTTCGGGCCGAAAATTGACAATCTTCATAGGCCGCTGGTGATTTTTCGCCTATGGTGGCTATAGTAGGTCAAGTACTACTCTGGGATTAATAGGGTATATAGAGATTTATAACAGCTATCAAACGAGGCCAAATATGTGAACTGTAGCGCCGTCTAAGCTGTCCGTTCGGGCCGAAAACTGACAATCTTCATCGGCCGCTGGTGTTTTTTCGCGTATGGTGGTTATAGTAGGTCGAGTACCACTCTGGAATTAATAGGATATATAGGAAGTCATAATAGCTATCAAATGAGGCCAAATTTATGAACTCTATTGCCGTGTTAGCGGTTCTTTCGGGCCAAAAACTGACAATCTTCATCGGCCGCTGGTGTTTTTTCGCCTATGGTGGCTATAGTAGGTCGAGTACCACTCTGGAATTAATAGAGTATATAGATATTCATAACAGGTATCAAATAAGGCTAAATTTATGAACTCTAGCGCCGTCTATGGGGTCCGTTCGGGCCGAAAACTGACAATCTTCATAGGCCGTCGGTGGTTTTTCACCTATGGTGGCTATAGTAGGTCGAGTACCACTCTGAAGATAATAGGGTATATAGCCAGTTATAATAGCTATCAAATGAGGCTAAATATATGAACTCTAGCGCCGTCTAAGGGGTCCGTTCGGGCCGAAAACTGACAACCTCCTAGGCCGCTTGTGCTTTTTCGCCTATGGTGGCTATAGTAGGTCGAGTACCACTCTGAAGGTAATAGGGTATATAGCCAGTTATAATAGCTATCAAATGAGGCCAAATTTATGAACTGTAGCGTCGTCTAAGCAGTCCGTTCGGGCCGAAAATTGACAATCTTCATAGGCCGCTGGTGTTTTTCAGCCTATGGTGGCTACAGTAGGTCGAGTACCACTCTGGAATTAATAGGGTATATAGATATTAGTAACAGCTATAAATAATGCAAAATTTATGAACTCTTGCGCCGTTTTAGCGGTTCGTTCGGGCCGAAAACTGACAATCTTCATCGGCCGCTGGTGTTTTTTCGCCTATGGTGGCTATAGTAGGTCGAGTACCACTCTGGAATTAATAGAGTATATAGATAGTCATAATAGCTATCAAATGAGGCCAAATTTATGAACTCTAGCGCCGTTTAAGGGGTCCGTTCGGGCCGAAAACTGACAATCTTCATAGGCCGCTGGTGTGTTTTCGCCTATGGTAGCTATAGTAGGTCGAGTACCACTCTGGACTTAAAAGGATATATAGATAGTCATAATAGCTATCAAATGAGGCCAAATTTATGAACTCTAGCGCCGTCTAAGTGGTCCGTTCGGGCCGAAAACTGACAATCTTCATAGGCCGCTGGTGTTTTTCGGCTATGGTGGCTATAGTGGGTCGAGTACCACTCTGAAGTTAATAGGGTATATAGCCAGTTAAAATAGCTATCAAATAAGGCCAAATTTATGAACTCTAGCGCCGTCTAAGCAGTCCGTTCGGGCCGAAAATTGACAATCTTCATAGGCCGCTGGTGTTTTTCAGCCTATGGTGGCTACAGTAGGTCGAGTAACACTCTGGAATTAATAGGGTATATAGATATTCATAACAGCTATCAAATAAGGCTAAATTTATGAACTCTAGTGCCGTCTAAGGGGTCCGTTCGGGCCGAAAACTGACAATCATCATAGGCCGCGGATTATTTTGCGCCTATGGTGGCTATAGTATGTCGAGTACCACTCTGGAATTAAAAGGGTGTATAGATATTCATAACAGCTATCAAATGAGGCTAAATTTATGAACCCCAGCGCCGTCTAAGGGGTCCGTTTGGGCCGAAAACTGACAATCATCATAGGCCGCGGATTATTTTGCGCCTATGGTGGCTATAGTAGGTCGAGTACCACTCTGGAATTAAAAGGGTGTATAGATATTCATAACAGCTATCAAATGAGGCTAAATTTATGAACCCTAGCGCCGTATAAGGGATCCGTTCGGGCCGAAAACTGACAATCTTCATAGGCCGCTGGTGTTTTTTCGCCTATGGAGGCTATAGTAGGTCAAGTACCACTCTGGAATTAATAGGGTATATAGCCAGTTATAATAGCTATCAAATGAGGCTAAATTTATGAACTCTAGCGCCTTCTAAGGGGTCCGTTCGGGCCGAAAACTGACAATCCTCATAGGCCGTCGGTGGTTTTTCACCTATGGTGGCTATAGTAGGTCGAGTGCCACTCTGGAATTAATAGGGTATATAGCCAGTTATAATAGCTATCAAATGAGGCCAAATTTATGAACTGTAGCGTCGTCTAAGCAGTCCGTTCGGGCCGAAAATTGACAATCTTCATCGGCCGCTGGTGTTTTTTCGCCTATGGTGGCTTTAGTAGGTCGAGTACCACTCTGGAATTAATAGGGTATATAGGTATTCATAACAGCTATCAAATATTTTGCGCCTATGGTGGCTATAGTAGGTCGAGTACCACTCTGGAATTAAAAGGGTGTATAGATATTCATAACAGCTATCAAATAAGGCTAAATTTATGAACTCTAGCGCCGTCTAAGTGGTCCGTTCGGGCCGAAAACTGACAATCTTCATAGGCCGCTGGTGTTTTTCGCCTATGGTGGCTATAGTGGGTCGAGTACCACTCTGAAGTTAATAGGATATATAGCCAGTTAAAATAGCTATAAAATAAGGCCAAATTTATGAACTCTAGCGCCGTCTAAGCAGTCCGTTCGGGCCGAAAATTGACAATCTTCATAGGCCGCTGGTGATTTTTCGCCTATGGTGGCTATAGTAGGTCAAGTACTACTCTGGGATTAATAGGGTATATAGAGATTTATAACAGCTATCAAACGAGGCCAAATATGTGAACTGTAGCGCCGTCTAAGCTGTCCGTTCGGGCCGAAAACTGACAATCTTCATCGGCCGCTGGTGTTTTTTCGCGTATGGTGGTTATAGTAGGTCGAGTACCACTCTGGAATTAATAGGATATATAGGAAGTCATAATAGCTATCAAATGAGGCCAAATTTATGAACTCTATTGCCGTGTTAGCGGTTCTTTCGGGCCAAAAACTGACAATCTTCATCGGCCGCTGGTGTTTTTTCGCCTATGGTGGCTATAGTAGGTCGAGTACCACTCTGGAATTAATAGAGTATATAGATATTCATAACAGGTATCAAATAAGGCTAAATTTATGAACTCTAGCGCCGTCTATGGGGTCCGTTCGGGCCGAAAACTGACAATCTTCATAGGCCGTCGGTGGTTTTTCACCTATGGTGGCTATAGTAGGTCGAGTACCACTCTGTAGATAATAGGGTATATAGCCAGTTATAATAGCTATCAAATGAGGCTAAATATATGAACTCTAGCGCCGTCTAAGGGGTCCGTTCGGGCCGAAAACTGACAACCTCCTAGGCCGCTTGTGCTTTTTCGCCTATGGTGGCTATAGTAGGTCGAGTACCACTCTGAAGGTAATAGGGTATATAGCCAGTTATAATAGCTATCAAATGAGGCCAAATTTATGAACTGTAGCGTCGTTTAAGCAGTCCGTTCGGGCCGAAAATTGACAATCTTCATAGGCCGCTGGTGTTTTTCAGCCTATGGTGGCTACAGTAGGTCGAGTACCACTCTGGACTTAATAGGGTATATAGCCAGTTATAATAGCTATCAAATGAGGCCAAATTTATGAACTGTAGCGTCGTCTAAGCAGTCCGTTCGGGCCGAAAATTGACAATCTTCATAAGCCGCTGGTGTTTTTTCGCCTATGGTGGCTATAGAAGGTCGAGTACCACTCTGGACTTAATAGGATATATAGATAGTCATAATAGCTATCAAATGAGGCCAAATTTATGAACTCTAGCGCCGTCTAAGGGGTCCGTTCGGGCCGAAAACTGACAATTTTCATAGGCCGCTGGTGTTTTTTCGCCTATGGTGGCTACAGTAGGTCGAGTACCACTCTGGAATTAATAGAGTATATAGATATTCATAACAGCTATCAAATGAGGCCAAATTTATGAACTCTAGCGCCGTCTAAGGGGTCCGTTCGGGCCGAAAACTGACAATCTTCATAGGCCGCTGGTGTGTTTTCGCCTATGGTAGCTATAGTAGGTCGAGTACCACTCTGGACTTAAAAGGATATATAGATAGTCATAATAGCTATCAAATGAGGCCAAATTTATGAACTCTTGCGCCGTCTAAGTGGTCCGTTCGGGCCGAAAACTGACAATCTTCATAGGCCGCTGGTGTTTTTCGCCTATGGTGGCTATAGTGGGTCGAGTACCACTCTGAAGTTAATAGGCTATATAGCCAGTTAAAATAGCTATCAAATAAGGCCAAATTTATGAACTCTAGCGCCGTCTAAGCAGTCCGTTCGGGCCGAAAATTGACAATCTTCATAGGCCGCTGGTGATTTTTCGCCTATGTTGGCTATAGTAGGTCAAGTACTACTCTGGGATTAATAGGGTATATAGAGATTTATAACAGCTATCAAACGAGGCCAAATATGTGAACTGTAGCGCCGTCTAAGCTGTCCGTTCGGGCCGAAAACTGACAATCTTCATCGGCCGCTGGTGTTTTTTCGCGTATGGTGGTTATAGTAGGTCGAGTACCACTCTGGAATTAATAGGATATATAGGAAGTCATAATAGCTATCAAATGAGGCAAAATTTATGAACTCTATTGCCGTGTTAGCGGTTCTTTCGGGCCAAAAACTGACAATCTTCATCGGCCGCTGGTGTTTTTTCGCCTATGGTGGCTATAGTAGGTCGAGTACCACTCTGGAATTAAAAGAGTATATAGATATTCATAACAGGTATCAAATAAGGCTAAATTTATGAACTCTAGCGCCGTCTATGGGGTCCGTTCGGGTCGAAAACTGACAATCTTCATAGGCCGTCGGTGGTTTTTCACCTATGGTGGCTATAGTAGGTCGAGTACCACTCTGAAGATAATAGGGTATATAGCCAGTAATAATAGCTATCAAATGAGGCTAAATATATGAACTCTAGCGCCGTCTAAGGGGTCCGTTCGGGCCGAAAACTGACAACCTCCTAGGCCGCTTGTGCTTTTTCGCCTATGGTGGCTATAGTAGGTCGAGTACCACTCTGAAGGTAATAGGGTATATAGCCAGTTATAATAGCTATCAAATGAGGCCAAATTTATGAACTGTAGCGTCGTCTAAGCAGTCCGTTCGGGCCGAAAATTGACAATCTTCATAGGCCGCTGGTGTTTTTCAGCCTATGGTGGCTACAGTAGGTCGAGTACCACTCTGGAATTAATAGGGTATATAGATATTCATAACAGCTATCAAATAATGCAAAATTTATGAACTCTTGCGCCGTTTTAGCGGTTCGTTCGGGCCGAAAACTGACAATCTTCATCGGCCGCTGGTGTTTTTTCGCCTATGGTGGCTATAGTAGGTCGAGTACCACTCTGGAATTAATAGAGTATATAGATAGTCATAATAGCTATCAAATGAGGCCAAATTTATGAACTCTAGCGCCGTTTAAGGGGTCCGTTCGGGCCGAAAACTGACAATCTTCATAGGCCGCTGGTGTGTTTTCGCCTATGGTAGCTATAGTAGGTCGAGTACCATTCTGGACTTAAAAGGATATATAGATAGTCATAATAGCTATCAAATGAGGCCAAATTTATGAACTCTAGCGCCGTCTAAGTGGTCCGTTCGGGCCGAAAACTGACAATCTTCATAGGCCGCTGTCGTTTTTCGGCTATGGTGGCTATAGTGGGTCGAGTACCACTCCGAAGTTAATAGGGTATATAGCCAGTTAAAATAGCTATCAAATAAGGCCAAATTTATGAACTCTAGCGCCGTCTAAGCAGTCCGTTCGGGCCGAAAATTGACAATCTTCATAGGCCGCTGGTGTTTTTCAGCCTATGGTGGCTACAGTAGGTCGAGTAACACTCTGGAATTAATAGGGTATATAGATATTCATAACAGCTATCAAATAATGCAAAATTTATGAACTCTTGCGCCGTTTTAGCGGTTCGTTCGGGCCGAAAACTGACAATCTTCATCGGCCGCTGGTATTTTTTCGCCTATGGTGGCTATAGTAGGTCGAGTACCACTCTGGAATTAATAGAGTATATAGATATTCATAACAGCTATCAAATAAGGCTAAATTTATGAACTCTAGTGCCGTCTAAGGGGTCCGTTCGGGCCGAAAACTGACAATCATCATAGGCCGCGGATTATTTTGCGCCTATGGTGGCTATAGTCGGTCGAGTACCACTCTGGAATTAAAAGGGTGTATAGATATTCATAACAGCTATCAAATGAGGCTAAATTTATGAACCCCAGCGCCGTCTAAAGGGTCCGTTCGGGCCGAAAACTGACAATCATCATAGGCCGCGGATTATTTTGCGCCTATGGTGGCTATAGTAGGTCGAGTACCACTCTGGAATTAAAAGGGTGTATAGATATTCATAACAGCTATCAAATGAGGCTAAATTTATGAACCCCAGCGCCGTCTAAAGGGTCCGTTCGGGCCGAAAACTGACAATCATCATAGGCCGCGGATTATTTTGCGCCTATGGTGGCTATAGTAGGTCGAGTACCACTCTGGAATTAAAAGGGTGTATAGATATTCATAACAGCTATCAAATAATGCAAAATTTATGAACTCTTGCGCCGTATAAGGGGTCCGTTCGGGCCGAAAACTGACAATCTTCATAGGCCGCTGGTGTTTTTTCGCCTATGGAGGCTATAGTAGGTCGAGTACCACTCTGGACTTAAAAGGATATATAGATAGTCATAATAGCCATCAAATGAGAGCAAATTTATTAACCCCAGCGCCGTCTAAGGGGTCCGTTCGGGCCGAAAACTGACAATCTTCATAGGCCGCTGGTGTTTTTTCGCCTATGGAGGCTATAGTAGGTCGAGTACCACTCTGGACTTAATAGGATATATAGATAGTCATAATAGCCATCAAATGAGGGCAAATTTATTAACCCTAGCGCCGTCTAAGGGGTCCGTTCGGGCCGAAAACTGACAATCTTCATAGGCCGCTGGTGTTTTTTCGCCTATGGTGGCTACAGTAGGTCGAGTACCACTCTGGACTTAATAGGATATATAGACCGTCATAATAGCTATCAAATGAGGCCAAATTTATGAACTCTAGCGCCGTCTAAGGGGTCCGTTCGGGCCGAAAACTGACAATCTTCATAGGCCGCTGGTGTGTTTTCGCCTATGGTGGCTATAGTAGGTCGAGTACCACTCTGGAATTAATAGGGTTTATAGATATCCATAACAGCTATCAAATGAGGCTAAATTTATTAACCCTAGCGCCGTCTAAGGGGTCCGTTCGGGCCGAAAACTGACAATCTTCATAGGCCGCTGGTGTTTTTTCGCCTATGGTGGCTACAGTAGGTCGAGTACCACTCTGGACTTAATAGGGTATATAGCCAGTTATAATAGCTATCAAACGAGGCCAAATTTATGAACTGTAGCGTCGTCTAAGCAGTCCGTTCGGGCCGAAAATTGACAATCTTCATAAGCCGCTGGTGTTTTTTCGCCTATGGTGGCTATAGTAGGTCGAGTACCACTCTGGAATTAATAGGATATATAGATAGTTATAATAGCCATCAAATGAGGGCAAATTTATTAACCCTAGCGCCGTCTAAGCAGTCCGTTCGGGCCAAAAACTGACAATCTTCATAGGCCGCTGGTGTTTTTTCGCCTATGGTGGCTATAGTAGGTCGAGTACCTTTTTGGAATTAATAGGGTATATAGACATTTACAACAGCTATCAAATGAGGCTAAATTTATGAACCCTAGCGCCGTCTAAGCAGTCCGTTCGGGCCGAAAACTGACAATCTTCATAGGCCGCTGGTGTTTTTTCGCCTATGGTGGCTATAGAAGGTCGAGTACCACTCTGGACTTAATAGGATATATAGATAGTCATAATAGCTATCAAATGAGGCCAAACTTATGAACTCTAGCGCCGTCTAAGGGGTCCGTTCGGGCCGAAAACTGACAATCTTCATAGGCCGCATGTGTTTTTTCGCCTATGGTGGCTATAGTAGGTCGAGTACCACTCTGGAATTAATAGAGTTTATAGATATTCATAACAGCTATCAAATGAGGCTAAATTTATGAACCCTACCGCCGTCTAAGCAGTCCGTTCGGGCCAAAAACTGGCAACCTTCATAGGCCGCTGGTGTTTTTTCGCCTATGGTGGCTATAGTAGGTCGAGTACCACTCTGGAATTAATAGGGTATATGGACATTTACAACAGCTATCAAATGAGGCTAAATTTATGAACCCTTGCGCCGTCTAAGCAGTCCGTTCGGGCCGAAAACTGACAATCTTCATAGGCCGCTGGTGTTTTTTCGCCTATGGTGGCTGTAGTAGGTAGAGTACCACTCTGGAATTAATAGGGTATATAGCCAATTAAAATAGCTATCAAATGAGGCCACACTTATGAACTGAAGTGCCGTCTAAGGGGTCCGTTCGGGCCGAAAATTGACAATCTTCATAGGCCGCTGGTGTTTTTCCGCCTATGGTGGCTACAGTAGGTCGAGTACCACTCTGGAATTAATAGGATATATAGATAGTTATAATAGCTATCAAATGAGGCAAAATTTATGAACTCTTGCGCCGTTTTAGCGGTTCGTTCGGGCCGAAAACTGACAATCATCATAGGCCGTCGGTGGTTTTTCACCTATGGTGGCTATAGTAGGTCAAGTACCACTCTGGAATTAATAGGATATATAGATAGTTATAATAGCTATCAAATGAGGCTAAATTTATGAACTCTAGCGCCTTCTAAGGGGTCCGTTCGGGCCGAAAACTGACAATCCTCATAGGCCGTCGGTGGTTTTTCACCTATGGTGGCTATAGTAGGTCGAGTGCCACTCTGGAATTAATAGGGTATATAGCCAGTTATAATAGCTATCAAATGAGGCCAAATTTATGAACTGTAGCGTCGTCTAAGCAGTCCGTTCGGGCCGAAAATTGACAATCTTCATCGGCCGCTGGTGTTTTTTCGCCTATGGTGGCTTTAGTAGGTCGAGTACCACTCTGGAATTAATAGGGTATATAGGTATTCATAACAGCTATCAAATATTTTGCGCCTATGGTGGCTATAGTAGGTCGAGTACCACTCTGGAATTAAAAGGGTGTATAGATATTCATAACAGCTATCAAATAAGGCTAAATTTATGAACTCTAGCGCCGTCTAAGTGGTCCGTTCGGGCCGAAAACTGACAATCTTCATAGGCCGCTGGTGTTTTTCGCCTATGGTGGCTATAGTGGGTCGAGTACCACTCTGAAGTTAATAGGCTATATAGCCAGTTAAAATAGCTATAAAATAAGGCCAAATTTATGAACTCTAGCGCCGTCTAAGCAGTCCGTTCGGGCCGAAAATTGACAATCTTCATAGGCCGCTGGTGATTTTTCGCCTATGGTGGCTATAGTAGGTCAAGTACTACTCTGGGATTAATAGGGTATATAGAGATTTATAACAGCTATCAAACGAGGCCAAATATGTGAACTGTAGCGCCGTCTAAGCTGTCCGTTCGGGCCGAAAACTGACAATCTTCATCGGCCGCTGGTGTTTTTTCGCGTATGGTGGTTATAGTAGGTCGAGTACCACTCTGGAATTAATAGGATATATAGGAAGTCATAATAGCCATCAAATGAGAGCAAATTTATTAACCCCAGCGCCGTCTAAGGGGTCCGTTCGGGCCGAAAACTGACAATCTTCATAGGCCGCTGGTGTTTTTTCGCCTATGGAGGCTATAGTAGGTCGAGTACCACTCTGGACTTAATAGGATATATAGATAGTCATAATAGCCATCAAATGAGGGCAAATTTATTAACCCTAGCGCCGTCTAAGGGGTCCGTTCGGGCCGAAAACTGACAATCTTCATAGGCCGCTGGTGTTTTTTCGCCTATGGTGGCTACAGTAGGTCGAGTACCACTCTGGACTTAATAGGATATATAGACCGTCATAATAGCTATCAAATGAGGCCAAATTTATGAACTCTAGCGCCGTCTAAGGGGTCCGTTCGGGCCGAAAACTGACAATCTTCATAGGCCGCTGGTGTGTTTTCGCCTATGGTGGCTATAGTAGGTCGAGTACCACTCTGGAATTAATAGGGTTTATAGATATTCATAACAGCTATCAAATGAGGCTAAATTTATTAACCCCAGCGCCGTCTAAGGGGTCCGTTCGGGCCGAAAACTGACAATCTTCATAGGCCGCTGGTGTTTTTTCGCCTATGGTGGCTACAGTAGGTCGAGTACCACTCTGGACTTAATAGGGTATATAGCCAGTTATAATAGCTATCAAATGAGGCCAAATTTATGAACTGTAGCGTCGTCTAAGCAGTCCGTTCGGGCCGAAAATTGACAATCTTCATAAGCCGCTGGTGTTTTTTCGCCTATGGTGGCTATAGAAGGTCGAGTACCACTCTGGACTTAATAGGATATATAGATAGTCATAATAGCTATCAAATGAGGCCAAACTTATGAACTCTAGCGCCGTCTAAGGGGTCCGTTCGGGCCAAAAACTGACAATCTTCATAGGCCGCTGGTGTGTTTTCGCCTATGGTGGCTATAGTAGGTCGAGTACCACTCTGGAATTAATAGAGTATA